>VSMD01125585.1:0-21904 GCA_008750895.1 Mirza zaza | reverse complement strand
TTTTTGAGACAGAGTCTCACTTTATTGCCCAGGCTAGAGTGAGTGCCGTGGCGTCAGCCTAGCTCACAGCAACCTCAAACTCCTGGGCTCAAGCAATCCTGCTGCCTCAGCCTCCCAAGTAGCTGGGACTACAGGCATGCGCCACCATGCCCAGCTAATTTTTTTTTTTTTCTATATATATTAGTTGGCCAATTAATTTCTTTCTATTTATAGTAGAGATGGGGTCTCGCTCTTGCTCAGGCTGGTCTCGAACTCCTGAGCTCAAACGATCCGCCCACCTCGGCCTCCCAGAGAGCTAGGATTACAGGCGTGAGCCACCGCGCCCGGCCTATATATGGTTTTTAAAAGTCAACTAGTTTAAAAGGATAAACAGTCAAAAAGTCTCCCTCCTACATTACTAATCCCTCATCTCCACATATTCCTACTCCCCAGAGGTAACCGCTATTATCATTTATATCTGGTAGGATATATGCATAAGCATACTCTATGTATTTTTAAAAGGAGTTTTAAAACAAGTGAAATTACAGCATACACAATATTATGTATTGTTCTTTCTCATACTTTCTGCATTTCTTTTCTGTGCTATTAAAATTTCTTTAAAAACATAATGGTCACACTGTGGGTCTACCAGGAATTAATTCTTTCAGGTTATTCCCTGTTTTTTACTCGTATAAAACTATTTTAAACATCCATATAGGCCAGGCGCAGTGGCTCATGCCTGTAATCCTAGCACTGTGGGAGGCCGAGGAGGGCGGATTGCTCAAGGTCAGGAGTTTGAAACCAGCCTGAGCAAGAGCAAGACCCTGTCTCTACTATAAATAGAAAGAAATTAATTGGCCAACTAATATATATATAGAAAAAATTAGCCGGGCATGGTGGCTCATGCCTGTAGTCCCAGCTACTCGGGGGAGGCTGAGGCAGCAGGATTGCTTGAGCCCAGGAGTTTGAGGTTGTTGTGAGCTAGGCTGATGCCATGGCACTCACTCTAGCCTGGGCAACAAAGCGAGACTCTGTCTCAAAACAAACAAACAAACAAAAAAATCCGTATATGTGAATCATTATTAACATCTTAATTTTCTTAGAATTCCTATAAATAGGGCCAGGTATGGTGGCTCATGCCTATAATCCCAGCACTCTGGGAGGCCAAAGTGGGAGGATCACTTGAGGTCAGGAGTTCAAGACCAGCCTCAGCAAGAGACTCCATCTCTACTAAAAATAGAAATTAGCCAGGCAACTACAAATAAAAAAAGTTAGTCAGGCATGGTGGTGCACGCTTGTAGTCCCAGCTACTTGGGAGGCTGAGGTAGGAGGATCGTTTGAGCCCAGAAGTTTGAAGTTGCTATGAGCTAGGCTTACACCACAGCACTCTACCCAGGGTGACAGAGCAAGACTCTGTCTCAAAGAAAAAAAAAATCCTAAAAGTAGAATTATCAGATCAAAAGGTTATAAACACTAGGGTTCTTTATACACATTGCTTAGTTGCCCCCTCAAAGATTATATCACTTTATATATTTACCTGAAGTATACAAAAGTACATATTTAATTTAACCCTTATGGATACTAGATATTAATTTTCTAGGTTATTACCAATTTGACATAAATTTTGAATTTCTGAGTCAATATTAGTAAATAGAGGTGGGAGATACACCTAGAAGAAACAAGGTGTAGCTAAAAAAATTCTAAGATAGACAGGGGCAGTGGCTCATGCCTGTAATTCTAGCAGTTTGGGAGGCGGAGGATTACTTTAGGCCGAGAGTTTGAGACCAGCCTGGACAACATAGAGAGACCCTGTCTCTACAAAAAATTAAAAAGTTAGCCAAGTGTGGTGGCACATGTCTATAGCCCCAGCTATTTGGGAGGCTGAGGCAGGAGGATCACTTGAGCCCAAGAGTTTGAGGTTGCAGTGAGCTATGATAATGCCACTGTACTCTAATCCTGGCAACAAACAGAATGAGACTCTCTCAAAAAACAAACAGAAAATAATAAAATTAAAGTAAAATAGATGTCTATAGTCTAAGTCTACATTTTATACAAATACTATTTATGACTCTATTAGTTTAGACATTTTAAATATGATTTTTTTTAGAGGATAAACATTTTTAGAGCTAGGTACCTATTAACAAAATTCAAGTAAAAAGCTATAAAACAACAACAACAAAAACTAGATTAAGATGGATTCAGCTGAACAGCTGATCCTAGAACCACTGCAAACAAATCCAGCCTGTCTAAGCATCATGTTTTCTGGTGTTATTCTCCAGAATATAGTATGTAATTAATTACTCATTTACATTGTTGTCTTTTCATAGCAATCAGTGGACTAACTGTGTCAGAATCATATGGGAAAGTATTTAAAAATAACAAAATACATGCTTGGACTTCTTCCCTGGAAATTCCAATGCCATAAGCTGGAATGGGACCTGAGCACCTTTAGTCATAAAAGAATCCTTAGCCTCTTCTGAGTTGCTGCTATATCTTGATCTGGGTAGAAATTGCATATATAAAAATTAATCTAGCTGTATAATTAATATTTACGCAGCTTACTGGATGTAAAATATACCTCAATAAAGAATAAAAAAAAATGTTTAAAAAAATTTCTCTGAATGATTCATTCCGTAGGATGTGGAAAACACACCATTTTAAGTCACTAAAGCTACTGATCACATCTCTTCCATAAACATATTCAGTTGTCTTCAATCTCATGACAAGTTTTCAGATGCTAGTTTGAAGAGGATGATTTTTCTTCCTTAAAACTTTAATAAAATGGCAATAATAAAGATTATTTACTTTGACGTGAAGGTCTATGCAGGGTCTTTTTACCCTAAGTATTATCATGCTACTAGTCCCTAGTGGTTAAAATACAACATTACTAAAAAAAATGGTTGGTCCACATAACCTCCGCATTGGCACAAAAGGCATTTTATATAGGAAAGAACAAATGTCCTTTGCTATGTTGGTTAAAAACAATTAAAAGTACAAAAAGTCTTTAAAAGCAGTGATTTTTCCCCACTTTAAAAAATTGAGATATAATTCTCATACCATAAAATTCACCCTTTTAAAGTATATACTTCAGTGGTTTTTACAACGTTGTATAACCATCACCACTATCTAACTCTAGAATATTTTTATCACTCCAAAAAGAACCCTATACCCATTAGCAGTCACTTTCCATCACCCTGGCCTCCTAATCCCCTGGAAATCCCCAATCTACCTTTGCCTATTCTGGGTATTTCATGTAAATGGGATCATATAATGTGTTCTTTTGTATCTGGCTTTACTCACTTAGCTTAAAGTTTTCAAGATACATCCATGTTGTGATATCTATCGGTACTTTCATTCCTTTTTCATGTCAAATAACATTTTATTGTATGGATACACAACACTTTGTTCATCCATTCATCAGCTGATGAACTTTTGGGGTTGTTTTACTATCATGAATAATACTGCTATGACCATTTGTGTATAAGTTTTTTGTGTGAACATATATTTTAATTCTATTGTGTATGTATCTAAGAGAGGAATTACTGGGTCATTTGGTAACTCTATGTTTAACATTTAGAGGAACTGCCAAATTGTTTTCCAAAGTGGCTGCACCATTTGACATTCCCATCAGCAATGGATGAATGTTTTGACTTCTCCATATCTTCACCAACACTGATTATTGTCCATCTTTTTTATTATAGCCATTCTAGTGGGTGTGAAGTAGTATCTCATTGTGGTTTTGATTTGCATATCTCTGGTGACTAATGATGCTGTGCATCTTTTCACATGCTTAGTTCAAGTCAGTGGTTTCATTTTTTTTTTTTTTTTTTTTTTTGAGACAGAGTCTCACTCTGTTGCTTGGGCTGGAGTGATTGCCGTGGCATCAGCCTAGCTCATAGCAACCTCAAACTCCTGGGCTCAAGCGATCCTTCTGTCTCAGCCTCCCTAGTAGCTGGGACTACAGGCACGCACCACCATGTTGGCTTATTTTTTCTATGCATTTTTAGTTGGCCAATTAATTTCTTTCTATTTTTAGTAGAGACAGGGTCTCACTTTTGCTCAGGCTGGTTTCAAACTCCTGACCTTGAGTGATCCTCCCACCTCGGCCTCCCAGAGTGCTAGGATTACAGGCGTGAGCCACCATGCCCAGCCAGTGGTTTCAATTTTGACCCTAAACTTTTGTGGATTTGATGAAACAGTTCAGTAGCCCATTTAAATTAACTTAGGGAGAGTGTTCCTTACACAAACATCTGGAGATATATCTTCGTTTGAGGTGATGCTTTCCAAAGTCTTGAGAATTGCAAGGGGTCTTCGTTGGGCTAAAACCTGTGGAGGATCTGCAAGAGGACTGGAAAAAGAGATGTTTCATTGAGCAATTTTTTTCTATTTACATAGATAATAGTAACCTCCGAATTCACCCTCATTTAAAATAACAGAAAACTTTTAAGTAAAAAAACAAAGAAACAAACCTTTCATTCTTTTTTTCTGAAAGAAGAAACTCATCAAAGATGGAAAAAGGTACACTGGGACCTATAGAAAGAAAGACTAGATATATATTCTTGGAGTAAATGCTTTACTCTTCAAGACAACTAGATTAATTAATTAATATTTTGTGTTGTTTGAAAGCACAAAGGCAATTTGATTTTTTATAATAAAAAATCTTAAACATATAAAAAGGGTCATTTAATAATTTAACAATTACCTAAACATAGATGATCTTATTTCATCTAGATTCGCCACCACTGCCACTACTCCCAAAACTCAACTCAACAGGATTATTCTAAAGCAAATTCAAGACATCATATCATTTCATCCGTAAATATTTCAATATGTATTTCTAAAAGAGGCTTTTTAAAAAAGCCTAATCTCAAAACATGATGCTCACAAAGTTAACAATTTCTGACTAACAAAATCTCCATTTGGAAGTTTTACAATTTACCTATTCTTTTTAAAAAAAATTGTTTTAAAAGTTTATTTGAATTGGGATTGCAGAGTTAAGATCCATATTGTGGCTGGTTCACTCCATTTAGCAATTTTTTTTCTATTTACATAGATAATAGCAACCCCCTAATTCACCCTAATTTAAAATAATGGGAAACTTTTAAGTTTAAAAACAAACAAACCTTTCATTCTTTTTTTCTGAAAGAAGAAACTCGTCAAAAACTCTTAACTCTCTTTTATTCTACAGGGTTTTTCGGTAATTTTTTTGTTGAAGAAACTATGTTGTTTGCCCCATAGTGCTGGATTTTGTCAATTCTATCCACCCTATTGTTTAACAATGTTCCTCCATGCCTTGTATTTCCTATAAATTGGTGGTTAGAATTAGACGTTTCATTTTTTTGGTTTTCTTCCAAAATTACTTATAAGTGAATATTCATGTTTCTACCACTTTTAGCATGTTTCTGAATAGAAAAGAAAACCAGTTTGAACATAAAATAGCTTTAAACTTTTATCCCCCCTAAAAACACTACATAATAACTAAAGATTATTTGGTAGTTAAATTAAAATTACATTTTGAATCAAATACTTTGAAGCACTGAGGAACCTTATGAAAACACCCTTTCAAATGTCTGTCCTATCTCAAAGCATATGATTATACTGAATTCCTTGATTCAAAGACATAATAATACCCTAGTCCCCCTCACAGCTTTTTTTCAATCCCTTTGCCATAATTAAAAAATATTTATCATTTGTTACATAATACATTTGTCACCAGCAAGTTCTTCACAAGGCTGTCAAATACAACTCACCTTTAGGGTGAGATTGTTCCTGCCAAATATTTTCCACAAGTGAAGTTTCTCTGTGAAGAAAATTATTTTAAAATGTGCTCAATACCCTCAGAAAAAAATTGCTTAATTTTTAAAAGTCCAAGAAGATTTTCCATCAAATATAATCTTTACTTTAAGATAAAGAAATTATTCTACTAATGTCAATCCAAATTTTATTGATGGAACCTTCTGTCATTAAAAATGTTGTAGAAGTATATTTGATAATAGATGTTAAACTGCATTAACAGTATAAGCAGATTATAGTATAAGCTGCCATTTTAATAAAACAAAACAAAAATAGAACACAAAAGGAGAGATACAACAGTGTTATAGTAGTTATCTCTTGGTGGTAGAAATGGGTAATTTTATTTTTTAAAAACATTATTTATATTATGTTTCTAGAAGAAACATGCATTTTTTTCAATGGAAAAAAGTCAGCACTCTATCCTCCCTCATCAGCATGAAAATGTATGTTGTGACATACAAAGACCTATAAAAATCATGTCTCAATACTGTAAAAGTCAAGGAGACTTCAAGGCACCAGAGAGTCGAAGGTCAGTCTAAATGCCCTCCTATAAGCATTGTCCCTTTCATCAATGTGTTCTTACCTGGCACAAGAGTTTACTGGACAAACCGAACTGGACAGAGTGATTACTGGCATTTCCTGAGACTTGGAAGCAATTTGCAGTTCAGCTGTCTCTTTTGTAGGCACCTTCTCTTCTTGCTATTTGCATTAAATCAACAAAATCAATGTTCCTCTCATCCAGAAAATGTTATCTATTTTCACTCTCTAGCTCCAACATTACTTTTACCACACTCTTTCTTTCCCTAGACATTCACTAACCACATAAAATGGCTGTACCACAAAAGTTCTTTCCAATAATTTATGTTTCTAGTACAAACTGGTACTGCTGTACTCAACTGAATAGTGCCAAGGATATACTGAATTTCTTTAGTTAAGTCCACTTAAATGGAACGTGACTAAAATAAAAAGCTAAACTCGGAATTAACAAAATAATAGTAAGTATAACTAAGAAATCAATATATTGCATCACTTATTCATAGGTCACAAATTCCATTTGAAGTCACCTGTTAAATTACTTTCCTGCTCAACTTTCCTACTACTAATTGTTAAGAAACTACCAGAAACTCTGAATGAGGACTGGGAGGACTTTTAGACTGTTTATTTCAACCAAAGCATTAGTTTTGTGTATTAAAAAGAAAAATTACCTGATCACTTGCTCTTTCTTGCTGAGTAGTTTGGATTTCTTTTAGCTTCTTCTCCATTTCTTCAATCTGTTTCTGCATTTCTGCTCTCTTTTCTGCACTGGTCAATAGCTCAGCTAGAAACAGCAAAGTCACCTGAGATATTTTTCCTCCTAGCAACTTATTCTATTGAAAACTGCCTTTGGAGCTCATGTCCTCAACATATGTATGTTACTAACAGAGATGAAAATGACATAAGCAGAATAAGGTCTCCAACTTGAGGTCTAGGCTTCTATTCTTTTATTCAGTCAATAAAAACCAAAATATGGACAGTGTGCCAAGCACAATTCTGAGCACTTAGGTTTCAGTGTTACATAATATAAAGTCCTTGGTCATGTGATGCTAACACTCAAATTTGGGGGAAACACACACAAATCAACAAGGAAATCAGTATCAGCTGGGCACAGTGGCTCATGCCTTTAATCCTAACACTCTGGGAGGCCAAAGCGGGAGGATCCCTTGAGCTCAGCAGTTTGAGATCAACCTGAGCAAGAGCAAGAAGAGCAAAACCCTGACTCTACTAAAAATAGAAAAATTAGCCGGGCATCATGGCATGCACCTGTAGTCCTAGCTATTTGGGAGGCTGAGGCAGGAGGATCACTTGAGCCCAAGAGTCTGAGATTGCTGTGCACTGGGTTGACGCCACGTCAGTCTACTTCAGAGCAACAAAGTGAGACTCTGTCTCAAAAAAAAAAAAAAAAAAAAGAAAAGAAAAGAAAAGAAAAAGAAAATCAGGGTCTACAAAACAAAATAAAATAGGTGATGTGAAAATGTGTGACGGGTAGGGAGATAGAGGGCTATTTAAGACCAGTGATAAGGCCAGATCATTCTGATAAAGTGACATCATAAAGCTGTAACTTGAGTAACAAGGGGTCAGTCAATATAAAGTTGTAGAGAGAGGTTCTAGGCTAATGAACTAGCTGGCACAAAGGCCTTAATGCAGGAACAGGATCACTGTGTTCAAGAATCCGAAAGAAGGCCAGTGTGGTTGCAGCATAGTAAGAGGGACAACAGAAAAAGATGGAGTTGGAAAGGTAAGCAGACGCTTACGGTTTTTCTCATTTTTGTTTTTAGAGATATGGTCTTGCTATGTTGCCCAGGCTGGTTTGGAACTCTTGGGCTCAAATGATCCTCCCACCTCAGCATCCTGAATAGCTGGGACTACAGGTGTGCACCACGCGCCTGACCAAGTGGGATTTTGAAAGTTAAAGAGTTTGTATTGTATTTTAAGACAATGAAAACACATTGAAGAATTTTAAGTAAAGGAGTAACATAAAGGAGTAACATGATCTGACTTTTTGAAAAGATCATTTGCTATGAACAACATGGATTGTAGAAGGGCAAGCATGAGGGCAGAAAACCTAGTTGCAGTAGTCCAGCTAAATGATTGTGGTTTGGATTAAGGTAATAGTGGGCATCTTAGTCCCTTTGGGTTGCTATAACAAAATGGCATAATGAGGTGGCTTATAAAATAACTGAAATTTCTCACAGTTCTACAGGCTAGAAGTCCAAGATTAAGGTGCTAGCAGATTCAATGGCTGGTAAGGGCCTGCTTTCTGGCTCACTCATAGCACCTTCTCACTGTGCCCTCACATGGTGGAAGGGGCAAGGGGCCTCTCTTCTAAGGGCATTAATCCCATTAGTGAGGAATCTGCATCCATGACCTAATCATCCCCTAATACTATCACCTTGGGAATTAGGATTTTAATATATGAAATAGTGGGAATGGAGACAAGATTTGGGGAATATTTTTGTGGTAGAGTTGACAGGCTTACTCATTAGATATGGGGGAATGGTAAGGAAAGAGGGATCAAAGATAACTAGTTATTTTTTGTTTTAAACAATTGGGTGCACGGTGATGCCTTTTATTGAGATGAGGAAGTCTGAAGTGTGGTGTGTGGTAGAAATCAGGAATTCTGTCTTGGCTATGTTGAGTTTAAATGTCTATTAATATAGCCAAACGCACTAAATATGAGCCTAGAGTTCAGGTGAAATATTAGAGGTGGGGTAATAAATTTGACAGTCTGTGGTTGTAAACAGTATTTAATCTACTACCTAGAGATAGTTGTAGAAAGAGAAGACAATTGGAGTATTCCAGGACTCTGTCCTAGTCTTCAGGAAGAGGTCCTGCATGAGAAGAACAGTAGTAAAGGAAATTAAGAAGGAACACACCAAGGAAGAAGCCAAAAGAAGCATTTCATAAAGAAGCATTTCATCAACTGTGCCAAATGAAGATCAGGACAAAGAAATGGCCACTGGATTTGGCAAAAATGTTTCTGGTGACCACGACCAGAGCTTTTTCACTGGAATAAAAGGAATGCTTCAGGAAATAATAAGCAGTAAAGACAACAAGACTGATTATAATTCTCAAGAAATTTTGCTGTGATGGGAAGTGTAAAAATGGGCTAATGGCTGAAGAAGAACATGGGGATAATGGAAGGCTTTTTTTTTTTAATGGGAGTATATTTGTATGATGATGATAATAGTTTAGTACAAAGGGGAAAATGCTGGGGGGAGAGGAGGAGAAAACTGTAAGGGCCAAATCCTTGAGATGAGGGAATGAGCTCTAAAAACCAAATGGATGGTGGCCTTAGATAGGAACAGAGAAATTTTTAACAATTTTAACAGAACGAATGTCAGATGTGGTATATGGTACATATTATAAACAATGGTACATATTATAAACAATATGGTACATATTATAAACAATAAGATTGTAGATTTGGTGGTGATAAGAAAATGGAGTTACCATTAGATTACTTCTATTTTCTCAACGAAGTATGAAGTAAAATCATACCTGAGGAGGAGCAGGGGTGAAGATGTGAAAATATGAGAAAAAATTAAATTAGTTGTTTAGCGAAGAGAAGAAATTCACCTACCCAGGGAACTATAGACTGCTAAGACTGCTAGGCACTGGTGAATGCCCATTTGAGATTTATGGTCATAAAGTTAAGTGAGACCAGTACACACAAATGCATTTTTCTCCAGTTACATGTAAACTTGGGTGCAGGTACAGAATGCAAGCAGATAGCTGAATTTAACCAGGGTTGAGGATTTATCAGGTAAATACAAGAAAGACAGGCAGATAAAGGGGTTAAAGGTTTTTATAGGGGAGTCATTATAATGATTGATATGGCTCTAAGCTGGGAAGACAGGAAGTCAGGATATAAAAATGGTAATGAACAGTCAAAAAATAAATGTGCTAAGGATGAATTAGGTATCTCAATGAGGCCAAAGAATTCCAGGAATGGAGTCCTAAAGTAAGAGCTAAAAGAGAATGTAGTGGTCAAAGAATAGGACCCTTCAAAATAGAGATTTCTGCAGTAGTATGGTTATTGGGTAATAAGGTCAAGGTCAACAGTAAAACCACAGGAGGCAGTAATGGGTAAGGCTGAGAAAGTGAACATAGGAGGTGTGGTAGTTAAGGAATTGGGAAGCCATGGTACTGGGTGGTGTGGGGTGGAAAGGAAGATACTCAGGTGCTTAGTTAGTTAATGAGTGATGGGCAGTGACTTTAAAGTCTGAGGTGAGAACACTAAGAAGGCTCACAGGAGGTAGGAAAAAATTAGAGGACATAAACGTGAGAGAAGCTAGAGTTTTTCAAAGTTGGGAAAATGGTTTGGAAGTAGTGACGGAAAGAAAGAATAACCTTGTCTCTAGGCCTAGATCATGGCTTCCTCTTTTCTTATATTGCTCCCTAAGAGTAAGTGGTTAGCAACAGTCTTTGAAGCCAGTTTTCAATATTAACAAGAACTCACATTTATAGGAATGAGGACTTATAAGGATACAAACTATATATAGATAGGAAATTGTAAATTCATAAAACAGATCCACAGACCAGCTCAGGAAATGAGTATTAAAAAATCTTCAGGGGTTAATACCTCCTTTTACCTACCCAAATCCCACCTAACCCTACTATAGGTCCTTCTTTGGCTAACTGAAAATAAAACGGACTTTCATTGTATTTCTATATATCTGGTATAGGCTAGGTTTTTCCCTTAGGGAACAGTTTTAATCAAGATATCTAGGTCTTTTTCTAGTTCATATTTAGTTACCTTGCTAGACTATTCCTTTGTTAGGGTGGTCCTCATTTTTTTAAAAGCCTTATTTCAACTAGCTCATTGCTTTGCAACCATCCTTCTCTTCTACCTTGACACTTTCAATTTTCAATATATTATTATTTTCAATATATTATTTGAACCCAAACCATTTGTGTCAGTCTTGGAAAGCATATGTAAAAAATGAAGGCAATTCCAAACTAAAAGTCTGCTTTACAGAAGTTTGCTTCTATCTTGTCACCTGGAACTCAGAAAGCATTGCTCCTCAAATTTAAGTGATGGTTGACTTTCCCAGCTAATGCCACAAATGCCACAACATTTTAAGAGAGCTGAGCTACAACAGATTATTCTGGGTATCCATGTATAAAGAAACATTAATTACTTCCTTCTTTCCTGATATAGATCCTAGTCTAAATTGAAGAAACTCATTTTTGGACCCTCCCCCCGCCCCACGTCATTTTCTGTATCCTTCTCACTCTCCCTCACCTTCTGATGCCATAAGCCCCAAATACCAGACTTCTCTACTTTTCAGCCCAGTCTACTCTACCTTCTAGTCTCCAAATACTCCAGCCTCCAGAATAAGAAGTGTTTCCCATTTCCCAAAAATTCCTCATATCTCAATTTCTAGTAAAGCTTCCCTTATTTAGAAAGAAAATAATATCTTTAAGAAACAATACAAATATCATCTCAGTGATTTAGGTGTGACCAAGCAGGTTAAGCTAAATAAGCCCTTGGAGGAATTGCAGGCAGAATGTCAAAGGTAAAGTGAAGTGTTTCAGGCAAGATCAAGAAAAGTACTTAAGGGTGAGACATGGCATGCACATACATGCACATCAGGGATCACAGTTATCTGCTTATTGAGATGGAGAACATGAGTTGTTCATATAGTTCAGAGCTTCTTCTCCTTTACTTCTGAACATAGACTCAGTTCCCCCCCACCTCTAGGAGTTTTCACAGAAGAGAGCAATGAGAATCTCGCTCTTGCTCAGGCTGGTCTCGAACTCCTGAGCTCAAACGATCCGCCCACCTCGGCCTCCCAGAGAGCTAGGATTACAGGCGTGAGCCACCGCGCCCGGCCGAGAATTCATTTTATACACAGAGAGAAACAGTATAACCATACAAACAACCCATAAAAGTACAAAGTAATGGAGGCAATTTTCCTCAGACTTAATATATCAGCTCAACCTTCCTACAACTAAGTCATTTTCATAAATTGAAATTAGATCAGTATACACACCTTCCCTTTGCTCTTTTAATTTCTTCCGGAAAACTTCGGCCCGGATTTCTTCAAAGGAGAATTCCCCTACTCCTGCATAAATCTTCTCCTTACAATACATCATCTTCTCTTTCTTTTCCTCAGATGCTTGCTGATGGCTTTGAACCCTTTGCAGAGGATCTCCTTCTTCCTTTCCAGGCTTTCTGGTGCTTAGAATGTGGTTTATACTAGGTTCAATTTTACATGGTGTCCTAAGAAGCAAAGTAATTGTTTTCACCACACCGGTCAAAACAAAAAATAAGACTGAGAAAGAAGCTAAAAATAAGTTACACGGGTCATCAATAATTATGTTCTGAGTACTACTTCTGTCCTGATGAGGAAGGAAATTAGCCCTAAGTGGCGTCATCAAGTAGTTTCTATTACTTATAGGTGAAAATAAATCTTAATGCCACATCTTAATCAAACCCAGCATATGAAAGGAAGTTAACCTATGTGATATAGCCCATTTTTCACTGTTCAGCATCCAAAAGAATTACAGTTAGGAATGTAGCATTAGGGACCTGACCTGATGACGTGAAGTTTAAGGTTCTCAGCTAAGGGGGAAGAATGAAAAAAGTAGCATAGGTTAGAAAGAAGGAAGCATAAGATACTTCAATCATGATACGGCAGATGTTTTCAACCCTGGCTATCGATTGGAATCACTATTAAATCTTTTATTTCCTTATATACCTTGGTACAATTAAAGATATCTGGTCCTGCCCAGACCCACTGAATCAGAACGTGTACTGCTACAGTTCAGGCATCTACATGCTTAAAAAACTTTCCCAACTTGCTCAATCAGATAAAAAACTTCTATGAAAAGCCTACACTGGTACCACACTTCATGGTGAAAGGCTGGATGCTTTCCTCCTAAGATCAGGAACAAGACAAGGATGCCCACTCTTGCCACGTCTATTTAACATTGTACTAGAAGTTCTAGCTAGGGTAATTAGGCAAGAGAAAAAAACAAAAGGAGTCCAGATGAGCAAGAAAGAATGAAAGCTATCTCTATTTGCAGAAGATATCATCTTATATACAGAAAATCCTAAGGATCCACTAAAAAACTATTAGATAATACATGAGTTCAAAGTCAAAGGATACAAAATATACAAAAATCAGTTGTATGTTATACACTTGCAATAAACAAATCTGAAAATAAAATTACTAAAAACTATTTATAATAGTTTCATATAGAATAAAAAACTTTAGGATAAATTTAAAATAAAAAAATATGAACAGACACCTCACCAAGAAGATATATAGATGGCAAATAAGCATATGAAAAGATGTTCAGGATATGTCATTAATGAATTACAAATTAAAACACCGAATGAGGCTGGGCCCAGTGGCTCGCACCTATAATCCTAGCACTCTGGGAGGCCGAGGAGGGTGGATTGCTCAAGGTCAGGAGTTCGAAACCAGCCTGAGCAAGAGCAAGACCCCATCTCTATTAACAATAGAAAGAAATTCATTGGCCAACTAGAAAAAATTAGCCAGGCATTGTGGCGCATGCCTGTCGTTAGTACCAGCTACTCGGGAGGCTGAGGCAGGAGGATCCCTTGAGCCCAGGAGTTTGAGGTTGCTGTGAGCTAGGCTGACGCCATGGCACTCTAGCCTGGGTGACAGAGTGAGACTTTGTCTCAAAAAAAAAAAAGAATTCAGGAATGTTAATTGTTAAATTAAATCTCATGCTGGCTTCAGTATCTAATCACCACCTACCATACTTTTTCATATAAATAGAAATAAGGGTTAGAAAGAAGGGGAAAAAGATATCCAGAAGGAAAGAGTAGGATAAAAGGAAAAACTATCATAATTTCTAATTACTGTCAATAACAAAAGTAGAATATCTCGCTTAAATCACAGTGATTATCTCTGTTACAGTAATGTAATGACAAATCTAATTAGTAAGTGTATTCCTTAATAAAAACATCTCCAAATGGTCTTTTAACCCTAATATACTCAAAGGAATACCGACATGAAGGATATACAAAACGTTGGTTACTTTTATTTCCACAAAAAAGAAAATACCTTTGGGAATTAGGATAGGTGCCTCTGCCCACTCTTAATAATTCCCACATCAAAATATCCAGAAATCAAACTCACATAACTGGCTGTTGTGCAGTCTCTTCCACATATGGAGTAAAACTGGGAAGGACAGGGGGTACAGTTGTGAAAGAAGCTGTATTGCCACGAGGCTGGAAATGAAAAAGAAAACTCAAATCACTATAGTTTTACATTCTCACGTTACATATATAGACCATGCCTAAATATTCAAGAGGAATTAGATGCTAAAAATACTCCTCTACTCTAAATCTGAAGTCTTTGTTGTTTTGGCAAAAACATCGGTTCTAAGGGTCCTTACCCTGCATTCCAAGGGTGGGCCTGCGTTCCAAGGGCCTGCTTGCAGCTCATTCTCTTTGGCCCTGGGCACAGGGGGTGCTATCCATGGCTGGACTGTGGGCTTAGACAACTCTGCTCTAGAAGCCTCATCAGCATTTTCATCAAAAACAGCAATTCTGCTATTACTTTGCATCTGTTGAGAAACTTGATTTTGGAGTCCTCTGCTCTGGCTTGGAACTAGAAGAAAAAATATTAAAACTTCATGTAAAATCTTTTTTTTTTTCCTTTTTTTTCCATGACATGATTCAGGAAGTAAAATCTTTAATTATCAGGTCGGGTGCGGTGGCTCATGCCTGTAATCCTAGCACTCTGGGAGGCTGAGGCGGGTGGATTGCTCAAGATCAGGAGTTTGAGACCAGCCTGAGCAAGAGCGAGACCCTGTCTCTACTATAAATAGAAAGAAATTAATTGGCTAACTAAAAAATATATATATATAAAAAAATTAGCTGGGCATGGTGGCACATGCCTGTAGTCCCAGCTACTCGGGAGGAAGAGACAGGAGGATCGCTTGAGCCCAGGAGTTTGAGGTTGCTGTGAGCTAGGCTGATGCCACGGCACTGTAGCTCAGGTAACAGAAGTGAGACTATGTCTCAAAAAAAAAAAAAAATCTTTAATTATCAACTTAGATGGCAGATAAGGTACACTTATCCTTCCCCAAATAAATGAGAATAATTTCCACTACCATAGAATCAAAGAGATTTTTAAAAATAGTAATTCTTTTAAAAAACCTTAATGAATCAAAATAGTAATATTTTTATGCATTTTGTCTGTTACTTAAAATTCTTCCTTTTCCTTCCTTATCACCTACAAACTTTTATTCATAGATTTCCAAAAAGGACATTCTATATCTTTCTTCAGTCATCAATACAACATTGTCTAGTTTTGTCAGAAATTAACCTAAATTTTATTCTTCAGTTTTAAATTTTTCTCTCAATGGAAATCAGCAGAGATATACTGGAATTAGAGAACACAAAATTAACTTATATATTAGAGGTGTTCTCTTTTGTGGGCTGATTATTACATCAAGCTTTATCAAGAAGTGGATGAAGTATTCTTTTGGACCAAGTACTCCCTATATCCTAACTCTAGGATCATCAAGTAACATTCTGATTGAAACTGATACCAGGAAAAGGATAAGAGACCAAAAAAACCATTCTGGTATACATGTTTGCTATAAATTTAATTAATAAAAGCTTATTATTCTCTGTATCTTCCACTCAATTTTGCTGTGAACATAAAACTGCTCTAAAAAAAAGTCAATGTTAGCTTTAAAAAATTCCTGTTCATCAATTTTGGGTGTACAAAGAAAGTCTAATTTCTGGCCTCAAAAGGCTAAAGACAGGATTCTTAACCATATTAATATCATTCTCTGAGTCTTTGGTACATGTAAGCTTTGCTTTGATAAAATCTACTCTATTACAATTAATATATATCTTCTTTCAACTCAAAATTCAAACTCAGAAAATCTTGATGCTTCCTAAATATCAGGTCTTTCTTAAGACACAAAATTGTTGAAATATTTTGATTTTATAGCACACTGTGATAGTAGCTCTCCTTTGACTTCTTTTTTTAAATTAAAAAATTTTTGTAGAAACAGGGTCTAACTCTTGCTCAGGCTGGTCTCAAACTCCTGACCTCAAGCGATCCTCCTGCCTTGGCCTCCCAGAGTGCTAGGATTACAGGTGTGAGCCACCACAACCCTGCCCGACTTCTTTTTGCTACCTAGTACTCAGAAAAATAGGACAGTGTCCACATGTATATTTATGCATTATCTTCTTACACAATTTGCCTACCACCAAAAACCAAGGGTTTTCCAAAATAATGTTTAACCAACTTACCCTTGAGAGCAGCTCCTACACGACTGATTGGAGCTCTTGCTGTCTTCTTCCCTCTGCTCTTTAGTTCAGCTAGTGTGCTTCGTTGTGGTACAGAAGATCCAAAAACTTCCTCCTCTTCCTCTTTCTCAAGTGCCAGTAGAGTTTGTCGAGATACTCGAGCTTGGAATTGTCTAAAGAAAATGGACAATCAAATTTTAGTGAGATGACCACTACTTACCAGATTCAAAATTTCTAATTTGTTAAAGTAAACAAAGGACAACAGGCTGAAGGAAGAAAATACAGAAATATCCCAAAGAAAGTGTTTATTTTCTCAGAAATAAAGAGAGCTACCTTGAGGTCAGAATAGATTTTGGCTAGAAAGATTTAGCTCCCCCTTTAAATGTCCAAGTTTAAGCAATTAAAATTACTTTGAAAATCATCATTAGGTTGATCTAAGGATCAGATTTATAGTGACTAAGTGTAAGATTACAGAATTTATTAAGATCAGAGTTTCTTATCAACTTTTTATTATAAAATTTGACTTGCCAATTGTTATCATTTTGCCATGTCTATTTTATCACTGTCTGTATGTCTTGTTCTACACACACACATACACAGTTTCTCCTGACCCATATGAAATGAATTTGCATACAACATGACATTTTACTTTAGCAAAGCCAGCAGAAGTTTGAAAACTAAACTTCCTATGTTGCTGCCTGTTTTAAGCATTATCAAAAGGGATTCTCTACTCCCACCACTGTTTCACTTGACTAGCCTTTAAAAAAAAAAGTATTATCAGTAAGGTTACAAAAAACCGAATAAATTTCAGTTTGTGCTGGCCAAGATGGAATAAGAGTACTATACTCCCTTCTCTCTCTCTCTCTCTCTCTCTCTCATCAGAATTTGACTAATTTGACTTTAGACAATATACATAAAAAGCAACTAACTGAGGACTCTGAAACAAAATCAAGTGGACTGTGGAGAGAAATTAAAATTTAGAGAAATAACCCACACAGGGTTGTTTCCCGTTTTTGTTTTTTTTTTCCTTCTGTTTTCTCTCATGGTTTTGAACTGTTGCAACAGTGGTGTGGGAATCTAAAACTCTTAGAGAAACCCCATATTTCTGGCCAGAAGCCTGGGAAAGGGGGACTCTGAAGGCCAAAGAGTATGGGAGGAATACTAGAGAGGAATGGGCTGAAGAAGAGGATCTTCTAATTCAGTACATGAATTGGCTCAAATCCTGGGTTCACTCCTGAGCTGTGCACGCACACCATAGACTCAAAACAGCACAGAAAAGGTTGTGAAAACTGAATTATGATACAAACTATTGCCCAAATCCCAAACTAATGCCTGAGCAGGACATGCAAGAGATAAACCCAAAGCAGCACAGCAAAGGTCTTAAAGACTGAACTGACAGTGGAACCAACACCCACATATAGTGAGAAAGAACTTGAGTCTCACAACATAGTATCAGGATAAATGTCCAGGATATAATCCAAAATTACTTGACACACAAAGAAACAGGAAAATGTGACCAATTCTCAAAGAAAAAGACAATAAACAAATGCCAACATCAAGATGACCCAGATAGTCAAGCTTTCAGACAGACATTTCAAAGTAGCTATTATGACCATGCTCTGTGAGATAAAGGTGAAACTAGTTAAAATAAATGGAAAAATAGAAATTCTCAACAGAGAAACAGAAATCATAAAAAATAATCAAGCAGAAATTTTAGACTAAAAAATACAGTGTCTGCAATAAAAAATGTATTAAATGGATTCAATAAAAATGGAGATAGATGAGGAAAGAATACATGAACCTGAAAACAGATCAATAACTGGCCGATCTGAAAAATAAAAAGAAAAAATTATAAATTTTAAAAATCAAGAGAGCTTCAGGGACCTATGGAATGATATCAAAAGGTCTAATTTGGCCTGATTTGTGGTATCGGGGGAAAAAAGGTCTAAAATTGATCTAACGGAAGTCTCGGAGGGAGAGAAGAAAGACATGGTAAGTGTAGAAAACTATTTTCAAAACTGCTAAAAACCAAAGATAAAGAAAAAAATCTTGAACAAGACCAGAGAAAATCAATACATTACATACAGGGAAGCAAAACACTCAGATGACTGCATATTTCTCAGGAGCAGTCTTGGAAGCCAGAAGATAGTGGAACAACATCTTCAAAGTGCTATAAGAAAGTAACTGTGGGCCGGAGCGGTGGCTCAAGCCTGTAATCCTAGCTCTCTGGGAGGCCGAGGTGGGCGGATCATTTGAGCTCAGGAGTTCAAGACCAGCCTGAGCAAGAGCAAGACCCCATCTCTACTATAAATAGAAAGAAATTAATTGGCCAACTAATATATATAGAAAAAATTAGCCGGGCATGGTGGCACATGCCTGTAGTCCCAGCTACTTGGGAGGCTGAGGCAGCAGGATTGCTTGAGCCCAGGAGTTTGAGGTTGCTGTGAGCTAGGCTGATGCCACGGCACTCACTCTAGCCTGGGCAACAAAGTGAGACTCTGTCTCAAAAAAAAAAAAATAAAAAAATAAATAAATAAATAAATAAATAAATGAATGAATGAATGAAAGAAAGAAAGAAAGAAAGAAAGTAACTGTGGACCCAGAATTCTATATCCAGTGAAAATTTCCTTCAGGAGTTAAGACGAAATGAATACATTCTCAGATGAAGAAAAAGATAATTTATTGGCAATAAACCTGCTTTAAAAGAAAATGGCTAGGCTCACGCCTGTAATTCTACCACTCTGGGAGGCCGAGGCGGGCGGATCGCTCAAGGTCAGGAGTTCAAAACCAGCCTGAGCAAGAGCGAGACCCCGTCTCTACTATAAATAGAAAGAAATTAATTGGCCAACTAATATATATAGAAAAAATTAGCCAGGCATGGTGGCGAATGCCTGTAGTCCCAGCTACTCAGGAGGCTGAGGCAGGAGGATTGCTTGAGCCAAGGAGTTTGAGGTTGCTGTGAGCTAGGCTGATACCACGGCACTCACTCTAGCCTGGGCAACAAAAATGAGACTCTGTCTCAAAAAAAATGAATAAAGAAATATAAAAACATACTAGAAAAAAAATTAGCCGGGCATGCTAGCCTGACACTATAGCACTCTAGCCCAGGCAACAGAGCAAGACTCTGTCTCAATAAATAAATAACATACTACTAAATAAACACAAGAGAAATTAGAAAATATTTTGAACTGAACGAAAATGAAAATACACGATATAAACTTGTGGGATACAGTAAAAGCAGTGCTTAGAAGGGAATTTAGAGCATTAAATGCTTATATTAAAAAAGGAGGCCAGGCGCGGTGGCTCACGCCTGTAATCCTAGCAACTCTGGGAGGCCAAGGCGGACAGATTGCTCGAGGTCAGAAGTTCGAAACTAGCCTGAGCAAGTGCGAGACCCCGTCTCTACTATAAATAGAAAGAAATTAATTGGCTAACTAATATATATAGAAAAAATTAGCCGGACATGGTGTCACATGCCTGTAGTCCCAGCTACTTGGGAGGCTGAGGCAGGTGGATTGCTTGAACCCAGGAGTTTGAGGTTGCTGTGAGCTAGGCTGACGCCACGGCACTCACTCTAGCCTTGGCAACAAAGTGAGACTTTGTCTCAAAAAAAAAAAAGGAGAAAGGTCTAGAATCAGTGATCTAAGCTTTCACCTTAAATTAGAAGAAGTAGTTAAATCCAAAGCAAGCAGTAAAAAGGAAATAAAGAACAGAAATAAAATTAAGAACAGAAAATCATTAAGAGAAAAATCAATGAACCCCAAAAGCTGGTTTTCTGAAATAATAAATAAAATTGATATTATACTCAGACTAAGAAAAAAGAGAGAAGACATGAACTACCAATATCAGGAATGAAAATGGGAGGGTCACTACATAACCTACAGATATTAAAAGGATAATAAAGGATTATTATGAGCAACTCTATGCCCACAAACTCATCAACTTGATGAAATGGACCAATTCCTTGAAAGATAAAAATCTACCAAAGCTCATTAAAGAAATCATAGACCTAAATAAATGGAGAGGTATACCATATTCACATGCAATCCTAATCAAAATCTCAGGAAATCGATTCTAAAACTTATATAGAAAGTCAAAGGAACTAAAGCAAAGTTAGAGGACTCATATTACCTGATTTCTAGACTTACCATAAAGCCACAGTAATCTAGATAGTGTGGTAACAATAATGGATAGACACACAGATCAACAAAACAAAATAGAGCAACAGAAATAAACCTACACAAACATGATCAACTGATTTTTGACAAAGATACAAAAGGCATTTCAATGGAGAAGGGTTAGTTTTTTCAACAAATGACATTGAAACAATTGGACATTCATATGTTTAAAAAAAAAAAAAGGACCTTGAGCCATACCTTATACAAATATCAACTCAAAATGGATCATAGATCTAAACGTAAAAAGTAAAACTATAAAACCTGAATGTGAAAACAGTAAAAAAATCTCTGTAAGCTTTGACACAGATTTCTTAGATACAACATCAAAAGAACGATCCCTACAAGAAAAACTTGATAAATTAGATTCATTCACAATTAAAAACTTCTGTTCTGTAAAAGACAGTTAAAAGAATGAACAGACTAGGCTTAAACTCAGAGAAAATATTTACGATTCACACATTTGACAAAAAGCTTGTACTTAGACTCTATAAAGAACTTTTACTACTCAAATGCATTAGACTAGGTCAAAGAAGCTAGACTCAAAAGGCTACATACGGTGAAATTCCATTTATATGACATTCTGGAAAAGACATGTTTATAGGCCTGGAGAATAAACCAGTGTTTTATAGGGGCTTAGGATAAACATAGGTACTGACTACAAAGGGACAGCATGAAGGAATTCTTCTAGGGATTGTGGAACTATTTTGTATCTTTTTTTTTTATTTTGGCATATTATGGGGGTACAGATTTTAAGGTTTCAATAAATGCCCTTTCCCCCCCTCCCCCCACAAGTCTGAGTTTCCAGCATGACCATCCCCCAGATGGTGCACATCTCACTCATTATGTATGTATATACCCGCCCCCCCCCCCCTGCCCAATACCCTATTACTGTAGTACCTATGTGTCCACTTAGGTGCTGCTCAGTTAATACCAGTTTGTTGGTGAATATATGTGGTGCTTGTTTTTCCATTCTTGGGATACTTCACTTAGTAGTATGGGTTCCAGCTCTAACCAGGAAAATATAAGATGTGCTATATCACCATTGTTTCTTAGAGCTGAATAGTACTCCATGGTATACATATACCACATTTTATTAATCCATTCTTGGATTGATGGACACTTGGGCTGTTTCCACAGCCTTGCGATTATGAATTGTGCTGCTATA
>VSMD01125581.1:0-36279 GCA_008750895.1 Mirza zaza | reverse complement strand
GGCGCGGTGGCTCAAGCCTGTAATCCTAGCTCTCTGGGAGGCCGAGGTGGGCGGATCGTTTGAGCTCAGGAGTTCGAGACCAGCCTGAGCAAGAGCGAGACCCCATCTCTACTATAAATAGAAAGAAATTAATTGGCCAACTAATATATATAGAAAAAAATTAGCCGGGCATGGTGGCACATGCCTGTAGTCCCAGCTACTTGGGAGGCTGAGGCAGCAGGATTGCTTGAGCCCAGGAGTTTGAGGTTGCTGTGAGCTAGGCTGACGCCATGGCACTCACTCTAGCCTGGGCAATAAAGTGAGACTCTGTCTCAAAAAAAAAAAAAAAAATTTTTTTTTTGTAGAGACAGGGTCTCAGTATGTTGCCCAGGCTGGTCTGGAACTTCTGGGCTCAAGCAGTCCTCCCCCCTAGGTCTCTCAAAGTGCTGGGGTCAGAGGTGTGAGCCACTGCACCAGGCAGGACTCCCACTTTCTGATGGCTAGAGCAAGAAGGGCGACATGATTCTTGTGAATGTACGTTCTTGTCCTCGACTTGCTGTTTCTCTTGAAAGATTGGCCTGGCTTTTGTGTGGCGATAGTAATAACTGTGGGAAGCAAAAGGCCTCTTGGCAAAGTATCTGTCCTTCAGAGCCGTAGGCCTGCTCTGGCAGGCACATGTTCCCACACTGCATGGAAATCAGCTCAACTCCCATACTGATGCTTATGCTCCTGGTAATCCAGTGGAAGTCTTTACGGATGGCTGTTTGCAAGTCTCTCTCCTTTGTGGGTCTCTAGCCCATGTAGGGCTGGACTGCACCTGATTCACTGCTTGGCACAGATAGCACTTGTTTGATCATGTGTGGAAAGCATTCATTTATTTATTTTTGTCAGTTCATCAAATATTTATTGAGCACCTGCTACTGCTGGACATTGTACTAGGTGCTGGAGATTCAACAGGAGGTCAGGCAGAGCAATATTCTTGCTCTCATGATGCTGATATGTCTGTGTAGAAGACAGATAATTACCAAGGAACAAATACTTGAACTAGACCAATTCTTTTCACACTTGAGCATGGGTAAGAATCACATAAGAGCTCAAGACAGCCTCCGGGCCCCAGGCCCAGAGAGTCTGAGTCGGTATCTCCTTGGATGGGTGGGAGCTCAAGAATCTGTTTCTAACAAGCTCCAGGTGGGCCATGCTTTGAGGAGCACTGGATAAACAATTGTGCACCACCTGAGTGCCACAGAGAAAACAAAGTGTGGTAGGGTTGGGAGGTTGAGACTGGGTGGTCAGGGAAAGCCACTCCGAGCAGTTGACCTTTGAGAAGGGGCCAAATCTAGGGGAAGAGCAAAGGCTTGGGACAGCGTGCAGCTTGGTGGGCGTGAAGAGCTGAAAGAAGGCCAGCTAGAGGGGGGTGGTTGTTGACAAGAGTGGTGGGAGGCAAGGCCTGATGGGCGACAAGGGCCCAGATCTTGCACACCTTGCCTCGTGGGTGCTGGAGGACTGCTAGTTTTATTCTGAGTGCAATGGGAAGCTGCTGTAGGGTTATGAGCAGAGTGACAGGATCTGACCTGTGTGTGCAAAAGGGCAGTCTGCTGCTGGCCGGGGGATGGGTTGCAGGGGATCAGGGATGGCAGCAAGGTGGCGTGGGCCTGCTGTAGGTTGTCCAGGAGACTGGAGAAGCTGTGGAGAGATATGGATGGATTTGGAATCTTCTGGAGCAGACCTGTTGTGATTTGCTGCTGGATTAAATTAGTAATCACTTTCTCCTCAGGGCCACAGTTGAACTTTATTGTCTTGTTAAAGCACTGGGGAGGGACAGAGCTTATAGCTTGTTTTTTTTTTTTATTTAGGCATATTATGGGGGTACAGATTTTAAGGTTTCAATAAATGCCCTTTACCCCCCTCCCCCCACAAGTCTGAGTTTCCAGCATGACCATCCCCCAGATGGTGCACATCTCACTCATTATGTGTGTATATACCCGCCCCGCTCCCGGCTTATAGCTTGTTGCATGTGTCTCTCACGCCCGCTCATTTGGATTGTCTCATTCAGTTTCATGTCTCATTGTCACAGGCCTGGCCCTGAGTGGCTGTCGGTGCTGAGTGGACGGATTAAATGCTAGACTACTGGTGGCCCCGCCCCTCAGGCCTTGCGTGGGAAACCTGTTCTGCAGCTTGCGGGGATCCTACATACTTGCCCCAGGGCTAGGACCCATATTATCTTCTGAAAGTAACCAGGAGCTCTCTGGTTTCAGGGTGGCTTTCTGTGGTTGGCATACCTCAAGGGGCGACAGGCCCACCTATGGTTTTGAGCTGGGTTCAGCATAGAAGATCATATCACTCTCTGTTTTTCCTGGTTAGGTTTTTATTATGCTACGTCTGTCTGAAAGTGGCTTAAAATTCAGATGCATCAGTTCATATGGACCAATAGAAATGTGATATGTCAAGTTCATTACCTTTAACCCCACTTGTGTTTTTCTGTTTTAGGACGAAGTGACCATAAAACAGTCTGACATCAGATATTTATTCACTTTTCTAAGGAAAAGGGCTTAGTGTTTCCGAGGGCTGGGAAGGAGTCCACCTAGTCTTCCGTGCTGTGGGGATCGCCAGCTGACTTGCTTGTCTGTTCTACAGATGAGTCTGAGCTGGGTGCCTGGTGACAGTGAACCACCCCACGCCCCTGCCCTCCAGGATGTGCAGTCTCACCGGAGGCACCAGTTGCCACGTGGTTGGGTTGGAGGTGGTGTGGGTTGTGGACAAGTTGTAGTCTCTGCCTTTTACTCTCTGGGGCCCCGTTTTCCTCATCTGTAAAATGGGGAGAATAAACAAAGAATAAAAAAAAAATGAGAATGCCTGCATATGGCGTCACATGAGCTGTAATAATATACATAGTGGAGAAGAATATGCATAAACTGCCCAACCCAGTGCCTGACACTCAAGAGTGGTAGCTGCTGTTAGCAGCGGTAATATAAATATGTCATTCCTTACTCCCTGAGTTCCAGCACCAGCCAGGGGCCTGGCAGGCCCGCTGTAGGGAGGGGCTGGAACAGAAGGAGTGTGCAGAGTCAGATCAGGGAAAGCTTCAAGGTACAGCTCTCTCTACTGGATGTTCTTGTTTCAAACCCAGGAAACTTATGGAGTAGCTGCTGTGTGCCTGGTCCACACCTGCATTATCTTGCAGTCATCCCAGCAGTCCTGGGAAGGAGCTGGTGTTTTCCTTCCTGTCTTTTTACATGGGGACACTGACACGTCATGTGTCAGTGACACCGACATATCACGGTCTGTGGCTCAGCCATGTCGGTGCTGGAACTGCATCAGGTCTTCAAGCTGCAGCTGTGGCTGTAGCCATTGTTCCCTCCTTTGGCTCTTCCCAAGGCTCCGTTGTCATTGGTTCTAGGTGGTGGTTTCTATGCTAATTTGGAGCATTTCTATTAATGAAAAGAAGCCCTGTGTCTCTTTAAAGGACAGGCAGCCTTAGTTCATTTCTTCCTGTCTTTTGTGTGTGTGTGTGTGTGTGTGTGTGTGTGTGTGTGTATGTTTGAGACAGAGTCTCACTCTGTTGCCCGAGCTAGAGTGCTGTGGCATCAGTCTAGCTCACAGCAACCTCAAACTCCTGGGCTCAAGCAATCCTTCTGCCTCAGCCTCCCGAGTACCTGGGACTACAGGCATGTGCCACCATGCCCAGCTAATTTTTTCTATATGTTTTTAGTTCTCCAATTAATTTCTTTCTATTTTATGGTAGAGACGGGGTCTTGCTCTTGCTCAGGCTGCTTTCGAACTCCTGACTTTGAGCAATCCACCCGCCTCAGCCTTCCAAAGTGCTAGGATTACAGGTGTGAGCCACCTCATCCAGCCTTCCTGTCTTTTTTTTAAAACCATGAATGGCTGTCTTGTCTTTTTGCCCATCATTTGACTGTGCCCGGTCTCCTATATATAAATTTAAAACTCTTTATGGGCATAAATTTTTCTTTCTCCTTTTCCCCCTAGTGCCTTGGAGAGTTACATCTTGTACTAACTTCCCACGGCTGCTGTAACAGAGCATCACAAGCTCGGTGGCTTGGTGAGGCCAAAAGTCTGAAGTGGAGGTGCTGGCAGGGCCGTGCTCGCTCTGAGGAATCTCAGGGAGATCCTTTTCCCCTCTTCTACCCTCTGGTGGCCCCAGGCGTTTTTGGCTCATGGCAGCATGATTGCATTCTCTGCCTCCGTCTTCACATGGCCATCTTACCTCTGTGTCTGTGTCTCCACGTGGCGTTCTCTACCTGTGTGTTTGTGTGTCCAGATTCGCCTCTTCTCGAGAGGACATCTGTCATGACATCATCTTAACTTGATTATATCTGCAAAGACCCTCCTTCCAGATAAGGTCACATTTACAGCTACCAAGGTTAGGACTTCCCCATATCTTTTTGGGCGACACAGTTCAACCCGTAATACATCTGCAGGGGAGCAGCTATTGAAAGCAAAGAATCAGATTCAAAGGACTGACCCAGATGCATTCCTGCCCTTGTCCTGTGAATGTTTGTTATGTGTCCCTCATGTGCCAGTGGAATTGGTGCTGGGGATATTAGGGCCGGGCGGGATGGACTGTGAGCTTTGATGCAAATGCCTGCTCTTCAATCTAGAAAGACACAGTGGAATGAGTGGGAAACAGGTGATTTTTGTGCCGTGTACATTTTTTCTGGGCGCTAACTTTGTTTTAGGTGAGAACCAGAGGCTGGAGTCAGTGGGGCTAAGAGCACTTGGGCGTTGCCAGTGGCCGCTCCACAAGTGCCTGTGGTAGAGACAGCACGGACTGGCCCGTTAGTGACCATTTGTTCACACGATGGAAGGGAGGGACCGGACCTGGAAGAACACCTCACGGTCCAACTGAGGCACTTGCCTCCTTGGAGCCTCCACTTCCTGCCCAGTGAATGAGGCTGAGAACATTTGCCCCGAGTGCCTTGTCTGGTTTTGGGGCCACACGCCTGGAAGCGTTTAGGATGCGTAAAGCGGCGTGCGAGTATCACGTGCTGCCTTTATGGCTTCAAGTTACTACTGTTCCTTCTTCTGCAGCTGGAAACCAGTGACAGGTGTGAGGTCACCCACTGAGACTTGTGTTGTCAGCACTGAGAGTGAACTGTGCAGCCCGGGTGGCTGCGTGTGGGGTCTCCAGGCTGGGGGCAGTGAGTCTCCCTGAGCCCCTGGTTCTGCGGCCGGGCGGCAGGGGCAGAGTGCGGGCAGGATTGCTCAGGGAGGGATTCGGGGCTGTGGAGGCTGAAATGGAAGAGAGAAGGCATGGGATCCCCTTGGCCATCGAGGCTCAGAGAGGTTAAGTAACTTGCCCAAAGTCACACGGCTGGCGAGTGGTGGCGCTAGGGCTCAAACCCAAGCGGCGGAGCCCATGCTCTACCATGGTCCTGCCTCTGTGACACTGTCATGCTCCAGCCTCAATGGGGGGTGAGGAGGGAGCAGGCTCACTGCTCTCGGGCTGCCCACAGTGGAGCTGTTGCCAGTCCCTGGAGCAGGCACCTCCGGTCATGAAAGCCTCAAAGCTCTTAGCGCCCCCTGGCTTTCAAGCCTGGTTTTGCACTGAACCCCTTCTGAACAAATTGTGCATAGAAGCATAACAAAGTGCACTGGTTTTTTGTTTAAAATACTACTCTTCTTTTTGCCATCATCCAGGTGGAAGTCAGTGGCATGAGACCACCCAGCAAGACTTTTAGCTACAGCATGTGAACTGTGCGGCCTGGATGGTTGTGGGGTGGGGGACAGTCCCCAGCAGCCTTCTCTGGTCAGAGCTGGGGTGGGAGCCTAGAGTCCTGGCTACCTGAGCAGTGTGAAAACCAGACTTTTCAGAGGACACTGAGGTCCTGAGTCCTCCTGGATCTAGCTTAGAGTCCCGCAGTGCTGTCAGCAGGCCTGGGACCACGGCACTCAGTCTGAACCGAGCACCCCCACGGCCAGCCACGGAGCTGGGCCCTGGGCATGTAGCAGCGGGGCGGAGGCCAGCTCCTGGCCTCCAGCTGGGACAGCAAGTGCTAGCTGCAGAACTGCGGGGGTGCTGAGGGGCCAGACACCTGGTCTGGAGGGGCGGGAGGCTTTGCGGAGGAAGTGACATTCGTTGGTGTGGGCAGGTGAGTGGGAGAGAGCAAGGGCGGAGGGACATGGGCAGAGGGCCCCGCACGTGCAAGGCCCTGGGCTTGGGGAGAGGGCGGGCAGAGAAGTCCACTGTGGCAGGAACAGAGCGGGAAGGAGGCGGCACAGGGTGGATCTGGAGAAGCAGGAGAAGGCCAGGCTCTGTGTGTTTTAAGGACACGGGAGCCATGGAGGGTGTTCAGTGGGAGGCATGTGGTCACACAGACACGTAAGGTCACACTGCAATTACAGGCCATGCCTGGGGAGGGGGAAGGACATGCCGCCCCCATTCACACTTCGGAAGTGAGCTCAAGGGCCCCCCTTCAGGGCAGCCTTCCCCCCTTGCCCTGAGCAGGGCCCACCCTCCTGCCCGGCTGGCACAGCCCTGTGTGCCTCTCCTTTGTGGTTCTTGGCGGATTTGCATTTGAACGCTTGGTGATTATTTAACGGTGGCCTTTATCTCCCACTAGACCAGGGTTTCTCAGCCGTGACACAAGTTGACATTTGGGGGTGCATAGTTTGCTGTGAGGGACCATCTGTGTGTTGTCAGAAGTCGAACAGCATCCCTGGCCCCCACCCGCTAGATGCCAGAGGCATTCCCCTCCCAGCTGTGACAGCCAGTGTGTCTCTAGACAATGCTAAATGTCTCCTGGGGACATAGTTGCCTCTGGTTGAGAGGCGCTTTTGGGGTGAGGGTGAGCTTGGGGTGGGGCCCTAAGCTCGTTTCCTGTGGCATTCAGTGGATTCCTTTGGCTTGAGGGGCAGTTAGTCGATGTTGAAGTTTCATAGCTCTAACTACTTGATCTCTTCCAGGATGATGGCAGGAAAAGTGAAATGGGTCACTGATATCGAGAAGTCGGTGTTGATCAATAACTTTGAAAAGAGAGGATGGGTCCAAGTGACGGAAAATGAAGATTGGAATTTCTACTGGTAAGTATGAAAGGCAGGGCTCTATGGCTTTTCTGAAGCCAACTCCTCAGTGTTATCAGTCTGCCACCGTGGATACAGAGCGTGCCTTGTGAAGCGCTGTGTCACCAGAGGTCGCTGTGGTGCTGTCGTGCTGTCTCCCAGCACACATTTTTCATGAGGGCACCTCACAAGTGCACATTATGTGGGGTATCCCGCACCCGCTGCCTGTCAGCCTGGGACGTGAAGTCCAAGCTGTCTCTGTACAGCCGAGCGTGTTGACACTGTGGGGAGGCTGGGCGTGGTGGCTCATGCCTGTAATCCTAGCAGTCTGGGAGGCCGAGGTGGGCAGATTACTCAAGGTCAGGAGTTCGAGACCAGCTTGAGCGAGAGCGAGATCCCATCTCTACTAAAAAAAAAATAGAAATTAATTGGCCAACTGAAAATATATATAGAAAAAATTAGGCCGGGCGTGGTGGCTCATGCCTGTAATCCTAGCATTCTGGGAGGCCGAGGCGGGTGGATTGCTCAAGGTCTGGAGTTCAAAACCAGCCTGAGCAAGAGCGAGACCCCTTCTCTACTATAAATACAAACATATTAATTGGCCAACTAAACATATGCATATGTGTGTGTGTGTGTATATATATATAATTAGCCAGGCCTGGTGGCGCATGCCTGTAGTCCCAGCTACTCGGGAGGCTGAGGCAGGAGGATCGCTTGAGCCCGGGAGTTTGAGGTTGCTGTGAGCTAGGCTGACGCCATGGCACTCTAGCCCGGGCTACACAGTGAGATTCTGTCTCAAAAAAAAAAACAAAACACTGGGGAATCTGGGTGAGAAACAGGAGCCCCAGCACCTGCCATCCAGCTGGCGAGTGTTCCAGTCCATGCCTGGAGGGACGGGGAGAGCATGCAGGGAGAGGGCTGGGGGCCTGCCTTTGCTTCCTCTGGTGTGCTAAGAGAGTGCTAGTTGGACTGATCAACAAGGAATACCCAGAGTGGAGGAGTGAGACTAGGAAAAGACAGCAGCCTGGCACCGACTGTGGGCACACTGTGTCCAGATGGGAGCTTGAGATGCGTCCTGGACTCCTCTCTGCCTCTCCCACCTCATGGGATGAGGGCTGTGTCCTCCTCCACTCTCCTCTTTTCTTCTTCTACGGTGGCCTCGGTGTGGGCCTGGTCTGCTCCCTCCCTAGGTTGACAGCGATGGCTTCTGAACCTGCTTCCTGTTGGGGGCAGCCTCCCTCTCTGGCTCTGGTGGGCACACATGGGAAAGGCAGCTATATCTGGCCGTCGCGTTCTGCAGCTCCGGGTCTGGAGCGTTGCAGTGATTCCTCAGGTGTTGGGGGCTGGGAAGGGAAGACACTAGGGCCGATGGGGCTTTTTCGCCCTACACAGCTCCCGGCTGCTGCCTTGAGAGATGTTACTGGGCCTCTCCCAGCCACTTCTCTTCCCCTCCACCCTGCCCCAAGTGCATGAGGCTGCACATCTTTTTGTTTTTGTTTTTGAGACAGGGTCTCACTCTGTTGTCCAGGCTGGAGTGCAGTGACATCACCATGGCTCACTGTAACCTCCAACTCCTGGGCTCAAGCAATCCTCCTGCCTCAGCCACCCAAGTAGCTGAGACTATAGATGTGTGCCACCACACCCGGCCACTTTTTCTATATTTTGTAGAAACAGGGTCTCATTATGTTACTCAGGCTGGTCCCAAACTCCTGGCCTCAAGCAGTCTTCCCATCTTGGGCTCCCAGAGTGCTAGGATTATAGACGTGAGCCGCCGCACTCAGCCTGTGTGTCTTTCTTTGTTTACCTGCTAAGACATGTCTTTGTACATGGTGTACTTCTGCCTGCCCCATTCCCAACACACATGTGCACGTGCGCTCATACACACACACACACACACACACACACACACACACACACACACACACACACGGCGAGCCCCGCCCATCATCAGACAGTGTGTCCAGGGTTAGAAGCCCGGACTCTGGAGCCAGATCCTGCCTCAGTTCACATCTTGGCTTCTCTGCATGCCTGGCACGTAGTAGGTGCTCTATAAGTGTGTGCTGTCACTATCCCTTGTGCACCAGTGGGAGGGCTGCCTGCTCTGGGAGTCGCCCCTCCTCTCAGGCTCCCAGGTGGCATCATTAGTTGCCGTGGCAGCAGACGCTGTGTGCTACAGTCTCCCACCCGTCCCCTCTTCACATTACACTGGGAACCCTTGAGAGGGAGGGTCTTGCCTGGCTTATTTCAGCGTCTCCAGAGCCTGGCATGGGCCTGGGCACACAGTGCACTGGCACCCAGTGCCTCTCTCCACGAGCGAGCACAGGGACGGCCCTTCCTTTGCCCCTAATTACAGTTAAGTCACCTCTATTTTCAGCCACGACTTAGTTTGTCTTCAGGAGCGTGGAGTGCAGATAGAGCATTTATAATCATTCGGCACCTGCCCATGCTTTGGCATCTAGTTTGCATTCTTACCTCGCCCAGGTAAGATGCAGTAATTGATCCTGTTTTATAGGCGCTCTGAAAGAACAGGCTGAATGAGACAATATTGGAGACGCCTTGTAGCCCACAGCTCTGTGCCATGGGCTCAGCCAGTGCTAAGTTCTTTTGGCAGACTCTTAGCAGGTGCTTGCTGCCCGGGCAGGGACCCAGTGGCTCCCTTCTTCATGCCAGATGAGAAGCATTTTGGAGCTATTCTTAACAAGAATAACAAAAGAGAGATAATGAGAGAGAGAAGAAAAAAGATAAGTGGTATAATAGCTTTGGCTATTTGATATCTTAAGAGCTCCTATTCTAAGCATTAAGTGTACTGTCAGGTTTTTAAAAATTGGTTAGGATAAAATATTTTAAACAACTAAATGTTAAACAGTAAGGGAAAGGTTAAGTACATTAACTGAGTGGATTATGGTGCAGTCATAAAAATAATTATAACAATTATAGCGTAATTTGGAAAATTGTGTAACAGTAAGTAAGAAGTAAGAAAAACATTATGAAATTGTATTTGTATTCCATTAACAACTGCAAAAATAGCTGGCACATGGGTAGGAAGTAGAATGTGAAACATGAAAACAATGACTATGCTAGGGTTGGGTGTATTAGTTATTTATTGCCAAATTAATGCTGTGTAACAAATGCTACAAAACTGAAGGGCTTACGACAACCATTTTTTATTGTTCACGAGTTTGAGGGTTTGGCTGGGTAGTTCTTTTGGTCTGGCAGGGCTCAGCTGATCTTGTCTGGACTCACTCATGCATCTGCTGTCAGCTGGTGGTCATCTGGGGCTTGGCTGGGCTGAGATGCCTTTGGCTGGGGAAACAGGGACTTTTTCACTTATCTCTCATGTCTCTCCAGCCAGCCAGCCTGGGCTTGTCCTCATGGTGGGGGCAGGGGTCCAAGAGGAAGAGTGGGAGCTCTCAAGGCCTTTTGAGGCCTAGTCTCAGAATCAGCACACTATCATTTCTGCCATATTATTTTTGGCCAAAGCAAGGCATAAGGTCAGCTGAGATTCAAGGGGTGAGGAAATAATAGACTTTGCCTGCAGATGGGAATTGTTGCAGAAATTACAAGGGAGATGGAAACAAGAGGAGTGGGGAGTTGGGGCCATTTTTATAATCAATCTACAGAGTAGGTAAACGTTTCACTATTATAAAGGGCATCTTGGAGAAATGGCCAATTCCAGGCATAAGGAGGAAACATACTGGGTGAGCTTGGAATAGCTCGTTGTACCTAAAAGCAAGGATGGTATTGACAACTACTGGAGTCACATTAATAGGACTGAGGAGACAACTTAAAGAGCTCCTTTTGCCCAAAACAGGGTCAATTTGAGCATCAATAAGAATAACTGCAACAGATTGAAATTCATTATATGTGTTTGAATCTATGAGTTCATACAAATACGAAACCAAAAATCCCCCAAAAACTGCCTACCCGGTTTGTGGCAGATTAAAGATGGCTACAGTTGTTTTTTTTTTTTTTTTTTGAGACAGAGTCTTGCTCTGTTGCCCTACCTAGAGTGCTGTGGCATTAGCCTAGCTCACAGCAACCTCAAACTCCAGCTTGCCCAGCAGCTGGGACTACAGGCACATACATGACGCCCGGCTAATTTTTCTATTTTTAGTAGAGACAGGGGTCTCACTCTTGCTCAGGCTGGTCTTGAACTCCTGAGCTCAAGTGATCCTCCTGCCTCGGCCTCCCAGAGTGCTAGGATTACAGGCATGAGCTACCTCGCCCTACCTCACCCATTTCTTTTAACTTTTTTTTTTTTAAATATAGCTACTAGAAAATTTACAGTTACCGATGTGGTCCTCAGTTGCGGCTCGAGTTCTACAATGTTTCTGTTGGATCATGCTGTACTAAGTAGTGCTCTTGGATCACCGACATCCCAAAAGAGAGACCCCAGGCTGCACTTGCCTGCCTGTGGCAGTGCACACCACGTGGAATGTAGGCTTGCAAAAAAATCCACCTGATGCTCATCCAACCTCTAGGTCTGATACCAATTTCAAGGAAATTTAGGGGCCAGGGGAACATGCTAAATAAGAGCCTGAGTGAACCTCTGCAGAACAGCTGCCGGTGACCTCAACAAGTAAGTTGCATAGTCAAGAAAAGAAAAGGGTAGGGAGAATGTATGCATTAAAAGAGACGGAAGTGGCCGGGCGCGGTGGCTCACGCCTGTAATCCTAGCTCTCTGGGAGGCCGAGGTGGGCGGATTGCTCGAGGTCAGGAGTTCGAGACCAGCCTGAGCAAGAGCGAGACCCCATCTCTACTATAAATAGAAAGAAATTAATTGGCCAACTAATATATATAGAAAAAAATTAGCCGGGCATGGTGGCGCATGCCTGTAGTCCCAGCTACTTGGGAGGCTGAGGCAGCAGGATTGCTTGAGCCCAGGAGGTTGAGGTTGCTGTGAGCTAGGCTGACGCCACGGCACTCACTCTAGCCTGGGCAATAAAGTGAGACTCTGTCTCAAAAAAAAAAAGAGACGGAAGAGACAAAACAACTGTTAGAAGGTCTGGCCCTTATTTGCACAAGCTTTAAAAACTGTTTATCAGGCTGGGCCCGGTGGCTCACGCCTATAATCCTACCACTTTGGGACGCAGAAGAGGGAGGATTGCTCAAAGTCTGGAGTCGAAGACCAGCCTGAGCAAGAGCAAGACCCTGTCTCTACTAAAAATGGAAAAATTAGCCGGGCATGGTGGCGTGCACCTGTAGTCCCAGATACCCGAGAGGCTGAGGCAGAAGGATCGCTTGAGCCCAGGAGTTTGAGGTTGCTGTGAGCTATGGTGACACCACGGCACTCTAGCCCGGGCAACAGTGTGAGACTCTGTCTCAACAAACAAACAAAAACCCCACTATTTATCAGACAACTAGAGAAATCTGAACACAAATTAATATTTGATGACATCCAAGAATTATTGCTACTCTTTTTAGTTGTGATAATGTAAAACAGGATATCACATAATATAGAAAGGAGTCTTTAACTGTTAGATATATTTTGGATGAAATGGCATAATGTCTGGGGATTGTTTCAGAAAAAGCCAGTGCTGAGGGGGTGACCTCGTGTTGACTGCCGAAGCTGGGTCTTGGGTCTCCCTTACACTCTCTCTCTACTTGTGTGTGGTTGAGCTTTTCCATAATAAAAAGTTAAAAAGAATTCCCTTTCTTCTTTTTTTTTGAGACAGGGTCTCACTCTGTTGTCTGGGCTGGAGTACTGTGGCATCATCATAGCTCACTGCAGCCTCAAACTCTTGGCCTCAAGTGATCCTCCTGCCTCAGCCTCCTGAGTAGCTGGTACTACAGGCATATACCACCACATCCAGCTAAGTTTTTAAAATTTTTTTGTAGAGACAGGGTCTTGCTATGTTGCTCAGGCTAGTCTGGGACTCCTGGATTCAAGTGATCCTCCTACCTTGGCCTCCCCAAATGCTAGGATTACAGGCGTGAGCCACCATGCCCAGCCAGATTACCTTTATTCTAATGATCATGGAATCCAAAGAAACCCTTTGGGTGCCCTGGGTACTCTCTTTTGGGTGGTATGGTTGGGGGGGACAGAGAACACAGCCAAAAAGCCAGGTGGCAACCTGCTTTGTTCTGTGACTCATTGGCTCCCTGCAGGGCCAGCCTGTCCCTATACTCCTTCTCTGTCCCTCAGTGGGGCTGGTGAGGACAAGGGTATGGCAGGGAGATGGTGGCTTTCTTAGAGGCTTGGAAGGAATCCGTTTCTCTTTCAACTGTGTTGTCCCCATCCTCGGCAAGCTCTTCAAGAACATGAAGCACTGGTCGGATGCGGTGGCTCATGCCTGTGGAGGCCGAGGTGGGTGGACTGCTCGAGGTTAGGAGTTCGAAACCAGCCTGAGCGAGACCCCGTCTCTACTAAAAATAGAAAGAAATTAATTGACCAGCTAAAAATATATATACAAAAAAAATTAGCCGGACATAGCGGCGCATGCCTGTAGTCCCAGCTACTCAGGAGGCTGAGGCAGGAGGATCACTTGAGCCCAGGAGTGTGAGGTTGCTGTGAGCTAGGCTGACGCCACGGCACTCACTCTAGCCTGGGCAACAAAGCGAGACTCTGTCTCAAAAAAAAAAAAAGGAACATGAAGTGCTGACTCAAAGCCCTTAAATAGCCCCCGTGACTTTGGCTTTAAGGGGTTCTTGACCTTCCTGAATGTGGATGCAAATATTACGTGAGTTTCCTAACTTCAGAGTCTGAAAGGGCCTGTCTTTTCATTCATCTGTTTCGGTCATTGTGTTACCAGTAATGTTGTCAGTAATTAATAAACACTTATTGAGCCAGACTCAGGGCACAGGATCAAAACAGCTCCTGCCTGGCACACAGGTCACGCCAGTCCCCCCCAAGCGTTCCGTGCTGCCGGGTAGCTGAGGGTGTGGCAGGTGAGGCCTCTGAGGACGTGGGCCTCCCGGTCAGCGTTCGAGAGCCGTGACCACGGGCACTGCCACCACATGGATGTCACCTCCAGGCTTCCTCCTGCACGCTCTCTGTGCTGTCTTTCAGGATGAGCGTGCAAACCATCCGAAATGTGTTCAGCGTCGAAACCGGATATCGGCTCTCGGATGATCAAATCGTCAACCACTTCCCGAACCACTACGAACTGACCCGCAAGGACCTGATGGTGAAGAATATTAAAAGATACAGGAAGGAGCTAGAGAAAGAAGGCAGTCCGCTGGCAGAAAAAGATGAAAATGGAAAATACCTCTACCTGGGTTGGTGCCCTTTTCTCTGGCCTCCTGTGTTACTGTGAGCGTGTCTGTGCGGGGTGTGGTGTGCACTTGTTTGGTTCCAGGCATCTCCAGAAATTGCGGGGCCGGCAGGGGCTCAGGTTTAGAATCTGAGTTTCTGTGAGTGCCTTTGGGAATTGCCTGGGGATGTGCTTTGTGGGTGACACTTCCAGAGCCGCACACAAGGAGTAAGCATGTGTCTAGCCGTATACAGGGACAGTGTGTCTCTGTCCCATCTGGTGATAAAAGCTGGACTGCTGGTTGGCTTCAGAATCCCTTCATGTACCTGGGCGGAATTATATAACCTATCTCTCTGGGCCTCAGTTTCCTATCTGCTAAATGGGAATAGCAGTGCCTAGCTCACAGGTTTGTAAAGTGCTTACAGCACGCAGAGCTCCATAGAGGTCACTTGCTGGTGTTAGAAGGCCTTGGTCTGTAGATGCGGGGAGAGTGTGCCGAGGAGCAGGCCCTGAAAAGGCAGCGCAGTGTCTCTGTTCATGCCGCCGTCAGGCTGGCCGGTCACCAGCTCTGGGCGTCTTTGCCTTTCAGACTTCGTTCCGGTCACCTACATGCTGCCCGCCGACTACAACCTGTTCGTGGAGGAGTTCAGGAAGAGCCCGTCCAGCACCTGGATCATGAAGCCTTGCGGCAAGGCCCAGGGAAAGGGCATCTTCCTCATCAACAAGCTCTCGCAGATCAAAAAGTGGTCTCGGGACAGCAAGACATCTTCGTGAGTGTGGGAAGCTACCTGCCCGTGTGCTGGGTCCCAGTTAGCGGTTCCATGCCATTCTGCAGTCTTTTGGCCATGCACTGGGTGGCCCTTGCTCTCAGAGGTGTGCGTCACTTGTCACGTGGTGTCGTGGCAGGGCTCTGTGGCTGTAATAGCGTGATTAATCACAGACCCTCCCGAGGCTCGTTGAGAGGGAAGGGGAGTGGGCCGCTGGCAGGGGCCTTGCAGGCACTCTGCTCACGAGGTGGCATGGGACCCGCTCAGTTGCTGGAGTTCTCAGGCAGCAAGGCGTGTGCTCAAGTCCTGGGGGCTCAGGGCCCTGGGGTACTGGGTTTGAATCCCAGTCTGACACTTACTGGCTCAATACATTTTGCTTTTTAGACTTTCAGTGCATCACATTCTTCATCTGGGTAAGCCGGGGGCACCCGTCGCACCGTCATGGGTTGTGATGGGGTGGGGTGAGCTCACAAGCGTAAAGCTGGTGGGAGGGGGGCCGGGCACACCCCTGCGAGCAGCAGGTCACTGTTCTGGTGCGCTAGCCTGTAGGTCAGGTCCAGTGTCCTCCTGGGTGTGCCGGCTGCTCTCTGCCCCTGTAGTTTCCTTAGCTGCTTGGAAGCGCCTGCAGCCACTGGAGCAAAACCTTAGTGTGAGCCTTTCCGAGTGGGGCAGGTGACTTACCTGTCAGGAGTTCCCAGGGTGGCAGGGGACGCCTTCTCATTGTGTCGTACATTATCCTCTGCTAGCCCCCAGACAGGCAGGCCCAAGGCGTACTTCCCTGGGTAGGCTCCTGGGGGCTGTCCTGCAGCTGCTGGCACTGTCCCCTGGCCGCTATCCCCTGTGGCTACCACCTCACCCCCATTTCCTCCCTGGTGAACCAGCCTCTCACTTTGTGAGACGGAAGGAGCTCGTGACCAAATAAATATACCTTTGGTCTTTACTACCAATTTTTCTTAATTGACTTTATTTTTTAGAGCAGTTCTGGGTTCACTGCGGAATGGAACAGAAGGTACAGCGAGTTCCCACGTGCCCTTCCCCACTGTGCACAGTCTCCAGTGATCAGCATCCCCCACCAGAGTAGTGCATTTGTTACAAATTGATGAACCGACATTGACACATTGTCATTGTCACCCAAAGCTGGTCTTTTATATTGGGGTTCTCTCTTGGTGTTGTCTCTTGGTGTTCTTTGAGTTGGGACAAACATATAACAACATGTACTCACCATCACAGAATCATACAGAGCAGTTTCTTTCACTGCCTTGAAAATCCCCTGTGATCTGCCTATTCATCCCTCCTTCCCCCTAATTCTGGCATCCATTGATCTTTTTACCGTTTCCATAGTTTTGCCTTTTCCAGAATGTCATATAGTTGGAATCATGCAGTATGTAACCTTTTCAGATTGTCTTCTTTCATTTAGTAATACAAGATTCCTCTATGTATTTTCATAGCTTGAGAGCTCATCTCTTATTAGCACTGAATAATATTCAGGTGTCTGGATGTACCAGTTTATCCACTCACCTACTGAAGGACATCTTGGTTGCTTCCAAGTTTGGGCAATTTGAGTGAAGCTACTATAAACATCCTTGTGCAGGTTTCCTTGTGCAGGTTTTTGTGTGGACATAAGTTTTTCAACTCCTTTGTGTGATTGACAGATCCTATGGTAAGAGTATGTCCAGTTTTGTAAGAAACTGCCAAGTTGTCTTCCAAGTGGCTGTACCATTTCACATTCCTACTAGCAATGAATGGGAGTTCCTGTTGCTCCACATCCTCACCAGCATCTGGTGTTGTCAGTGTTCTGAATTTGGGGCATTGTAATAGGTGTGTGGCGTATCTCATTATTGTTTCAATTTGTATTTCCCTGATGTATGAAGTGGAGCATCTCTTCATAGGCCCAATTTCCATCTGTGTATCTTTTTTAGTGAGGTGTCTATTAAGGTCTTTGGCCCATTTTTTAATGGTGTTTGCTTTCTTACTGTTGAATTTTAAGGGTTCTTCGTATCTTTGGGATAACAGTCCTTTATCAGATATGTCTTTTGCAAATATTTCCTCCCACTCTGTGGCTTATCTTTTTATTTTCTTAGCAGTGTCTTTTGCAGAGCAGAAACGTTTAATGTTAATGAAGTCCAGCTTGTAAATTCTTTCTTTCATGGATTGTGTCTTTGGTGTCATATTTTTTTTTTTTTTTAATTAAAAAAATTTTTTTTCTTCTTTTTTTTTTTCCCTTCTGTGTTACCTCTAGATTTGGTGTCATATCTTTTATCATCTAATTTTGACTTTTCTCTGATGTGTAGGTTTGTGTCTCAGTCTACTAAAGAAGCCTACGTGATCTCTCTGTATATTAACAACCCGTTACTAATTGGCGGGAGGAAGTTTGATCTGCGCTTGTACGTCCTGGTGTCGACGTACCGCCCGCTGCGCTGCTACATGTAAGAGGCCTTGGGGTTTGCTTCCATTCTTCAGATTGTGTTTTAACCTAGTGCTTCTTGCTTTTTAGCACCATCATAAGGTTTAGTACAACAATGTACGCGCAGTGCCTGGCACAGGGTAAGTATTACGGAAAATCAGAGCAGTTAACCCTGACGCTGAGGTGAATCTTACAAATAAGAAAGCGGCTCTTTTAAAAATGTAAAACAAAAACAAAAAGCAACTCCTTTTAGAGAATGAAGTGGTACATTTTAGTTATGTTTTCCCTCAGACTTTGAATCAGTCTAAACTCCTGCGTAGGTACAAGCTGGGGTTTTGCCGGTTCTGCACGGTGAAGTACACCCCGAGCACCAGCGAGCTGGACAACATGTTCGTGCATCTCACCAACGTGGCCATCCAGAAGCACGGGGTGAGTGGGCCCGCTCTGTGCCACGGGATGGGATGGCCTCGTGGGCTTCTTTCTTTTTCTATTTTTGCCAGAGAGGACAGGGCGGACGTAGGAATGATATCCAAGCTGTGCCCTGACTAAGGCCCTGGCACTGAGGGGACTAGGGGCTCTGAGCCTCAGGTGAGGTTGTCCTGGGGTCATCAGCTGAGTGCCAGCATTAATAGTGTTACCTTACAGGGCTGGGTGGGGTGCATGAGATGATTTACCTGCTCAGTCATTCTTTCATTCCACCAGTCCGGACTGCCACAGACATCACAGTGGTCAGGCTTACAGTCTCTCCCTTTCCGATGGTACGAGAGCAACGCCATCCAGTAGAAACCGTACTTCGAGTACCCATGCAGCAGTCTGTTCTTCACTTTCAGTACAGTATTCCATAAATTACGTGGAAGAGTCAATACTTTATTATAAAATAGCCTTTGTGTTGGGTGATTTTGCCCAGCTGTAGGCTAATGTAAGTGTTCTGAGCACATTTAAGGTAGGCGAGGCCAAGCTGTGATGTTTGGTAGGTTAGGGGTATTAAGTGTATTTTTGGCTTACGATATTTTCCACTTAGGACAGGTTTATGGAGACACAGCCCATCATAAGTTGAGGAGCGTCTGTACTCATTGAGTACCTGTGTGAGTTGGTCCCACTCTTAAGTAAGATACAATGAGGGGCAAAAACTACCTTGGTAGCTAATGTCATGGAGCCCAGAGGTTCTGGGGGAAAGGCAGTCATCAAATAGTCACACTGATGAACGTGTAATTACAAACTGAGCTGCTTGCTCTGAAGGTAGGGAAGCCACACCTAGAAGAGCGAAGAAGCAAAGGATCCCCTAGTCCAGTGGCTGGAGAAGGCTTCCCCGCAGAGGTGGTGCTGGAGCTGGGATTGAAGCACAAACAGGGATAATCCAGAGGAGGTGGGGGAAGAGCTGGAGTAGGGACGTGGCATGTGCCAAGGCCCCGTGGCAGGCAGGAGAATTGCAGGAGCCAAAAGGAAGTCAGAGTGGCCGGAGCCCCTGGCGCGAGGGCAATGGCCCGAGAGGGGGCAACAGAGGCTGGTGAGGGTGGACACACAGGGCTTTGTGGGCCCTGTTTGGGTCTGGGGCTCTAATCTAGTCCTAACACAAACCGAAGGTCTCTTTTCCTTGTGAAAGACTCTTCCTTCTATTTGAGTCTTGCTTAAATGGAGGAGTTGAATGCCCCGTCTTTTTTATAATGTGAGAGTTAAGAGAGTGAGTATTGGTATACAATAAGCTTTTCTGAGTAACCTGCTATAGAGTCTGGTCAGACCGGGCTGGGCTCAATCCTAGGCCTGTCCCTTCCCTCTGTGTGACTTGGGCAAGTCGCCAGCCCCCGGGCCTCAGGTCTCCCCGTGGAAGCCAGGGATTCACCTTGCTGGTCCTGGGACAACTTCGGCCACCGTTTACCAAGGCTCAATGGCTTCCACGTGGGCCGACTCCGCTCATCCCCCTCCCACGCCTTCCTGAGAGCAAACCAGGTGAGCGTCATTGGCACAACAGCTCTTAAAGGGCAGAGCAGGAAGGACTCGGCCAGGACCTTACTAATAAGAATTGGGGAAACGGCCTTTCAGGCGACACAGCACAGAACCACCAACCTTTCGTGAAGGCTGAGCAGTGACGTCAGAGCCTTCGTGGCCAGGTGGCACATGTAGCACAGTAGTGGCGTTGGGGTGGAGATGGCGCTGGCGTCCCTGAAAACCCTGTGGAGTGTGCCGGGCCTCCTTGATCCGGGGGTGCCAGACTGACACTGGAGGGGCCTTCCTGGGAGACTGGTTGGCTGGGTCACTTATTTTTGTCAATAAGAAGCAGAAACCAGTTTTTAAAATCCCCGGAAGCAGCGGGCCTAGGCAGTGCTTTAGCCTGGCTCCTCTGCGAAGCACTAGAAGTGGCCGTGCTTTCCAGACGGTTCTATCTGTGACTGCTGCGTTTCCAGCGGGGGGGAGGTGCTGTCTCTGGTAAACCTAAGCTGTGACCTTGAGTGAAGGCTCCGCACGGCTCCCTTTTGGGATTGAGTAAAGAATAGCTGTCCCGTTGAACACTGGGATGTTGTAAAGCAGCCCTTTCTCCTGGCGAGGCCGATGAGCCACACCCCTGCTGGCAGGAGGCTGGGAGGCCAGCAGGGGAGGGGGCAGTGCAGAGGAACGCTGGTGGCAAGATGGCGGGGCCTCAGTGCTGTGACAGGTGCAGGTGTGGGGGCCTGAATGGGCAGATTTTTCCTGCTGTGGGGCTGTGAGGGCTGCCTGGTGTCGGAGGGCCAGGCGCGTCCAGATGTGTGGGATGTTTGCAGATTGCTTTGATGAATTGTTTTGAGATAGTTGATAAAATAATGTTCCTACAGACCAAAAAACAGAAGACATTTACTTTTTTTTTTGAGACAGAATCTGGCTTTGTTGCCCAGGCTAGAGTGAGTGCCCTGGCGTCAGCCTAGCTCACAGCAACCTCAAACTCCTGGGCTCAAGCGATCCTCCTGCCTCAGCCTCCCAAGTAGCTGGGACTACAGGCATGCGCCCCTATGCCCGGCTAGTTTTTTCTATATATATTAGTTTGGCCAATTAATTTCTTTCTATTTATAGTAGAGATGAGGTCTCGCTCTTGGTCAGGCTGGTTTTGAACTCCTGATCTCGAGCGATCCGCCTGCCTCGGCCTCCCAGAGTACTAAGATTACAGGCGTGAGCCACCACGCCCGGCTGACATTTACTTTTTATATCTATACTTGTATAAGACTGTGTTTTGCTGTGTATACTTTATGTTTCCAGAACTTTTCCTTCCTTTTTTATGATTATTTTTAGATTATATATAATGTAAAATTTGCTATTTTAACCATCTTTAAATGTACAGTTCTAAGTACATTCATGTTGTGCAACCATCACCACCATCCATCTCCAGAACTCTTTTCATTTTGCTAAATTGAAACTCTATAGCCTTTAAACTTTTTCTTTAAAGGTGGACATGAACTTTTCTTGATAGTAAAGAGACTCTATGACTGGAATCAGAAAAGAATTGGTAGACAGTTAGCCTAGCTTTTCCTCTAACTCTCCTTAGTCCTTTTTAGAGAAAAGGACTCAAATCCTGAGTTGTTGGAGAGTCCATTTTAGGTGAACAAGCTTGGGCACCTCATCTTTTAAAGTATTTTAATAAAAACAGGCCGGGCGTGGTGGCTCACGCCTGTTATCCTAGCTCTCTGGGCGGCCGAGGCGGGTGGATCGTTTGAGCTCAGGGGTTCGAGACCAGCCTGAGCAAGAGCAAAACCCCATCTCTACTAAAAATAAAAAAAAAAGTTAATTGGTCAACTGAAAATAGAAAAAAAAATAAATTAAAAAAATTAAAAAAAAACAACACATGTTTATACATGTGGATTTCATTATCTCTTACCTTGAAAAGGTACTTTTTTTTTTTGAGACAGAATCTTGTTCTGTCAGCCCAGGTAGAGTACAATGGTGTCATTGTAACTCACAGTAACCTCAAATTCTTGGGCTTAAATGATCCTCCTGCCTCAGCCTCCCGAGTAGCCGGGACTAGAGGCATGTGCCACCACGCCCGGCTAATTTTTCTATTTTAGTAGAGACGGGGTCTCACTCTTGCTCAGGCTGGTCTCAAACTCCTGACCTCAAGCAACCCACCTGCCTCGGCCTCCCAGAGTGCTAGGATTACAGGCGTGAGCCACCGTGCCCGGCCGAAAAGGTACTTTTAAAAAATATGGCTAATTCTGTTTTTATCTGCTTTGAGTCAGTGGCGTTTGTTCATTAGTTGGCTGGTTTTGTTTTGGTTCACAGTTCTCAACTTTATACTTAGAAAATGAAATTCTCCAGCTCTTTGCTTTCAAAGGCAAGTGGCATATGGAGAATTAATTTCCAGGGACAGTGGAATAGGAAGAGCACTGAGCTGGCACCTGGACACCTTGGCCAGGGCGCAGCGCCATCCCAGTGAGGGGGAAAGAGCTCGTGCTCGTCTCGGCCTCTCTGAGCTGAGTCATCTTACCTGCGGGTATGGGATGAATGGAGAATTTGCAAGGTTGTTGGAGAAATACCTGTGTGGTGCTTTTAAACTGCAGTGTGTGGCACAGCTGTGCTAGTCTGGCTCCCCAGGAAAGAGATGCGGGCAGAGATCAGCGTGCAGGAGGTTCACGGGGCCTGGGTCAGGGCGGCACTGGTGAGGGAGGGAGGAAAGCGGACTCAGTAGAGGGGGGGTCAGGCCGCGATGCTGCTGCAGGGGAGCCCAGCTGGCCTGGGGTCATGGGGCTGGGGTGGCCCTGCAGAGCTGTCCCCAAGGGAGGCATCAGCCAGTCACCAGGTCGTGCCAGCTGACCGAGGGCAGCTCCCAGGGAGGGTCTCAGCTAGCGGAACGAGCGCCTTGGTTGCGGAGCAGGTCCGGGCAGCACCGCACAGCATGTGCTGTGAGATGTGAATGATCGATTATGAGAATTGGGGGAGCTGAGAGTTTTAAAAATATGCACATACTAGGAGGCCTAGATCTCCATGGGTGGGGGTACTGTCTGCCTTGTTGGACGCCTGCCCCATGCCCAGGAGGCACTCCAGAAATGTTTGAGGAATGAGAGCAAGCACTGGATTCCTCTGGGGCGCATGGCCTGAGGGGACCCCTGCCCCCTTCTGTCTCCAGGATGACTACAACCACATCCATGGGGGCAAGTGGACTGTGAGCAACCTGCGGCTCTACCTGGAGAGCACCCGTGGCAGGGAGGTGACCAGCAAGCTGTTCGACGAGATCCACTGGATCATCGTGCAGTCCCTCAAGGCTGTGGCGGTGAGTGCGGGCGTGGCGGGAGTGCGGGCGGTTCTCAGACGTGTCCACAATGGGACGCTTCCGTTCTTTTGCTAAAAATACCTGTCTTCACCTTCTCACTGCCTACATGTCTGCCAGAGGCTGAGGTCATTTCAGGAAGGGACAGGGCCAGCTTCCAGCCAGGTGCCACGGCAGCCTCTCCGGTGTAGCCACAGGCCCTGGGCACCCTGCGGGAGTGCGCCGTCCCCCGGACGCTGTTAGCTCCACCTACACCCACTGAGTGGTAGTGACTATTTTGGCAAGAACTGGTATTTCGGAGGTGGACGTCCTGTAGCCTCCTCGTTTGGGGGCATCTTTCTATGTTTTCATTTTGTTTAAGCCAGTGAAATTTAGCAGTGGGGGGCTGTATACCAACTGCAGTGACACTAATGCTAATAAGTTCTGATAACCCACCACCATCAGACCAGCCGGGGCATCCTGGCTTTGTTATTTCACAAATATTTAGGCTTGGAAATACCCTGCCTCCTTTTTTTTTTAATACCTCTTCTGTTTGTGTGCTGGTTTGCAGTGTGCGTTTGTGTTTTGTTTTCTAGTTTGAAAGCAGGTGCACTTCTTTGCCTAGGGGGAAGGGGCGCACAGCGCTGCTCCCAGTGCTGCGTAGCTGCGCCCCGAGGCGGTTTGTTTCCCCTGCGGCTTCAGGCCAGGCCCCACCACAGCCCGATGGGTGACTTTGCTCCAGGACCCACCCTTTTGGACCCTCAGACACCTCATCTATGACATGGGGACCATGACACCAATTTCTCGGGTGGTTATATGAACAAGTGCTCTGCAGAGATGAATTTAGCTGTTGGGGAGAATTCAGTGCTGTTAATCCCTTAACACGCATGACTGTGTGACTCTTTGTGCCTGATTAAACCAGCCCTTTCCATCCCCTTCCTGGCCTACTTCAGTTTCCCCTGCATTGACAGAACTTTGAGAAGAAGTTGGCTGTTTAGTCAAGAAAACCTGTGTTCTCTATTCTGGCCTTCTGGCCCCTGACTGTCTTCTCCTGAGCCTCAGTTTCCTGAGCTGAACAGCTGTTAGATTTCTAAGGCTTTTCGGGTCTTTGGAGCAGGGCTTTATTTATTCAGTTTTTATTCACTCAGCAAATATTTTGTCACCTGGTTTTTACCAGGTATGTTGTCTTCAGAGCATCTAGGGCGAGGGCGATGGAGAGACAGGCGCGTGCGAGGGGCCTGGCGCAGGGCGGGAGATGGGGTCTCAGACCAGGGGACGCCCAGACCCGGAGCAGGAGGCGAGACAGGGAAGTGGAGGCCACAGCCTGGGGGTCAGTGTGCTCGGAGGCTGGAAAGAACAGGGATTGGGGAATGGCAGGCGGGTTAGTAACTTCCCACCTTGCAGACGCTTTGTGGGACAGTGGTCTGGGCGCTGGCGGGGGTTAGGACTCCAGGCTTTTAGCGGAAATGTCATTGCACTACACTGCGTGAGGACACAGCCCGCCAGAGCCTGGCCTTCCTCCCCAAGTAAGTAAGAAGGGCCGCCCCGGCCCCAGCCCCCTGAGGAGTTCCCAGCTAACCTAGCGTCTTGTTGGAGCGGAGTCCACACGCCCGCTGATGTGTACAAAGGCCTCGCTGCCCCGTCTCTGGTTCACTGACTGGGGTGCATGGACTCTCTGGGGAGCATGCAAAGCTGCCTGCTGGGCCGCTCCCAGAGGTTCGAATCCAGGCAGGCTGGGAGGGCCAGGAATCTGCATATTAAGCAAGTAGCTCGTGTTTCTTATGTACCTGGAGAACAGTTTATCCAAGGTCTGTCTAGGTTAAATGGACTTGAAAATGACAAAGGAAATTCAGAACCTGTGAGTAAACAGATTTACCTTTGTCCCTGGGAACAGGTTCGTAATCGGGCCAGAAGGGGCAGCAGGCACCCAGTGGGGGCTAGAGTTTGTCTGTGCTGAGGTGGCACAGGCCTCGCCTACAGGTTTCCGGGCTTGCGCCGGATGTCTGTCCGCTCCAAGGACAGTCGCATGCCTACGGAGGTGCTGGGCGCTAGTGGTCTGATGAGTGAGGTGTGGAGACACCAGCTACTGCCCCATCGGGTCCCTGCGGCAGGTTGGGGAAAGTGCTCCGTCTCCGAGCCCCGTGGAGGAAAGGGGAGGGAGGGCAGGAAGCCTTTGGGCGTGGAGGATCGGAACCCGGGCCCCAGGCAGTCACGACAGTGAGGAGGGGCCTGCTGGCCTCTGAGGTGTTCGTCTCAGCGGTGCCCTGGGACACTGGCTGTGTAACCCGCCGGTCACTCTCTCTGCAGCCGGTGATGAACAACGACAAGCACTGCTTTGAGTGCTACGGCTACGACATCATCATCGACGACAAGCTGAAGCCCTGGCTGATCGAGGTAACTGTGTGAACACCTGTACCTGGCCACCCCCACCCTGCCCACAGAGGGGGGCTGTGGCCCACCTTCACATAAGCTTGGTGGCTGTGACACCCCAGCCTCCAGGGCGCTTCTAGGCTACTGTGGGCTCCATCATTCTCACCCTGTCCCCAGGGCCCTGCCTTGTCTCCATGGGGCCAGTATTCCCATCCAGGAAAGGAGCTCACAAACTTGGAAGCCCCTGGCCAGGGGTGGCATACTATCCAGAGATACGGGACATACTGTTCCCTGGCATACGTGAGGGCATAGTTTACAAGCAAATTCAGCTGTCTGATTCAAGTAGAGAGGTTGCAGTGGTGGCCGTTCCAGAAAGGGCAAAGTGCGCACACTACACACCCTCCTGTTTTTGTTTTTTCTAGAGATAGGGTCTTGCTCTATGGCCCAGGCTGGAGTAAAGTACCATCGTAGCTAACTATAGCCTCCAACTCCTGGGCTGAAGCAGTCTTCCTGCCTTGGCCTCCCAGAGTGCTGGGGTTACAGGCAGGAGGCACTGCACCCAGCCCCACCCTCACTGTTTAGTGGTGCCTTTTCCTGATGCCAAGCCTGGAGACTGATGCGGCAGCTGCAGCAGTGGGCACAGGTGCACCTGTCTGAGGCCCAGACTTCAAACCAACCTTGCCAAGGTTGCCCTGCAGTTGATTTGAGGCCAGCAGGAGGAACTTCAGGCCTTTGAGAGGACACAGCCAGGAGGAAGAGCGTCACACCTCTGGAACATCAAAGCAAAGGCATTCTAGTTCTTTTTATTTATTTACTATTTTTTTGAGACAGAGTCTTATTCTCTTGCCCAGGCTAGAGTGCTGTGGCATCAGCCTAGCTCACAGCAACCTCAAATTCTTGGGCTCAAGCAATCCTGCTGCCTCAGCCTCCCAAGTAGCTGGGACTACAGATATGTGCCACCGTGCCCAGCTAATTTATATATATATATATATATATATATATATATTTTTTTTTTAGTTGTCTGGCTAATTTCTATTTTTTTTTTAGTAGAGGTGGGGTCTCGCTCTTGCTCGGGCTAGTTTCTACTTCCTGGCCTCAAACGATCTGCCCACCTGAGCCTCCCAGAGTGCTAGGGTTACAGGCGTGAGCCACCATGCCTGGTCTCAGTGGTAGTTTTAGGGGCAGCTGAGGTCTGTGCAGTTCATTGGCCCCGTGCACGTCGGGCCCCCACTGGCAGTACAGAGAGACAGTCTGATGGGGGCGGCCTGGACTTGCACGTTTGCTGCCCTAATCCCCACAGCCTGGAACAGCCAACCAGACAGCTGCCCGCGATCACCGGAACAGTCTGCCTAAAGTACACGAGAGACTCGGCGGTGACTGAGGGCCTGGGGACCCTCGTGGAGTGGAAGTCTGCATTTCGGCACGTGGACTTTGTGACGTTGCTTAGCTTCCCAGGGGGCTCGTGGGACTGATGTGCCATGTGTTGGGTGGGCTCATTTGCGTCCGATGCTGCTTTGCTGGTGCAGTAGCTCTCTTGGCAAAGAGAGGGAGCCGTTATCTGCACTAGATCCCACACTGCCGCGTGGTCACCGATCCCAGCAAACCTCTGGGCAGCTCTTGGTACTTAGGACAGAGCTGATCACATAGGTAGATGCTAAAATTATGTCTGTGACGTGTGCTGACCCAGAACTTTCATTTACGTGATAGCTGATTTGTAGATCCTAATCCTAATCCTGTCTTTAAGTATTATTTATATTTCATTGAACAGCTAACAAAAGTAGGTCACAAAATGCTTCCTGTACAAGTTGCTCTGAAGGTGTTAGATATTAATAGTATCAAACAGTGACATTTTAACCTGTGAGGTAGCGGGTACTCTCTCCCACGGCGCACGTTCCTCCCAGGGGAGCAAGTGGCGCGAGCAAGAACGCTGGTCTCTCCCGTCACAGGTCAACGCGTCCCCGTCTCTTACCTCCAGCACCGCCAACGACCGAATCCTTAAGTATAACCTGATCAACGACACCCTCAACATCGCGGTCCCTAACGGCGAAATTCCAGACTGCAAATGGAACAAGTCCCCCCCAAAGGAAGTTCTTGGCAATTACGAGATTCTGTAAGTCTGCGTGGGACCGTGCGCCTGTCCTTCTGTGTGTCAGGGTGACGCATGTCAAGGTCCCATTTGGGTTTTCTGGGCATCTGTGGACTCGCCTTATTTGGGCAGAGTGTTTCATTCATTAATGACATTCTGCGCTAGATGAGGAGGTGGCAGGAAAGCAGTTTGGGTGCTAGCTAGACCGCTGTCTAGTCTCCTGCTTAATCAGTGTTTCTGAAGCACTTCCCACACGCCAGGCTCCGTGCTGGCTGCTGGGACAGCTTGGAGCAGGAGGGGCGGGCGCTTGTCTCATGCGGGTTGCTCACGCCCTGCCTCCGCCACTTGGAGCTGGGTGACAGCTGGGTGAGTCACTGCCAGTGTTTGAGCCTCAGTTCGTACACCTCTAAATGGGGATAAGAAGATCTGTCTTACAGAATGGGAAGGAAAAATGATAATAATAGCTCATCTTTGAGGGCTCACCACGTGCCAAGAACTGTACTGAGTGCTCTACGCACCTTGTCACGTTACCTTCCCTAGTGACCTCGTGAAGCAAGCAGGAACCTTAGCTCCATTTTACAGATGTGGAAACAAAGGCTTACAGCGGTTGAGTGGCATGTTTACAGTGACAGGAGTGGAGTGAGAGCCCATCAGGAGGGCAGTGGTCGTTCCCACGATGGCCTGTTGGGGCCATTGAAAAGACTGACTTAGCGCCATACCGTGGGGCCTGGGAGGCCGAGTGGGGAAAAACAGGTTGCAGAAAAGGGCTTATAATGTAATCTAAACAAACGCCTCAGAGCCCCCGTGTGGGTACACTGGCGTGTGCGTGGTCAAGCAGGGCCGTGTAGAGGAACACGCGTGTGTCAGTGTGGATGCTGTGGGGGCAGGGGGGAGACAGCCAGGGAAAAGAGGAGAGTGGGTGTGTCAGGATCACACTTACGTACTTCTGTCAAAGTAAAAATGAGCATTCAGTTTACAATTTTAAAGCAGGAAATATGTAGTGAAATTCATACATACACAGAGATCTCAGGCTCCCAGGTGGTAGGTGCTGCTGGTGGGAGAATTTGAACACAGGCCCTGGACACCCGCCCCACACTTAGCTGCCCCCACCTCTGCTGCAGGTGACGTGGGCTGTTGACCTGTGTGTGCAGCAGCTCCTTTGGGACAGAGAGGAGAAGGAGAAGGTGACTTCAGAAGGGAAGTGTGTGGGGCTTCCGGGCGGCGCTGGGGCCTCTGGAGGAGGGTGGTGGCCGTGAACTCCAGGCCGACCAGCCGGTGTGGTTGGTGGTTCCCTCTGCCACGGCCAGCTGCCTGGGCTGGGAATGCCCAGAGCGGGGCTTGCCAGGCAAGGAGGATGGTGAGTGAGAGGGCAGAGGAGTGCCGGTGATGGCAGGGGAGGGCAGCAGGGCAGGGACAAGTCACAGCAGTCCTGGGGTCACGGCAGGAGCTGGGGGAAGGGTCATTGCTGTCCCAGGCAACCATGAACCAGGAACCTGAATCTCTGAGGAATTAGCGGCAGGGACCCGGAGGGTCAGAGGTGACCACAGGAGGCGGGCAGTGATGCTGCCGACCTGCCTCAGGAGGAGCCGGGAGGTGTTAGAGAGGAGGCCCCTCCAGCCTGGGTGTGGAGGATGGAGAGTGCACAGCCCCCTGTGAGGGGCTGCCAGGAGGCAGCACGTGTGGCGAGAGCCCAGAGCCTGTTAGAGCAGGAGGCAGGGCGGCCTTGCAGAGGTGAGGCGGGCCTGCAGGGGTGAGGCGGGCCTGTAGGGGTGAGGCGGAGGCCTTGGAGTTGCTGGCAATGGGTGGAGAGTTCCGGGGTGCACAGAGGAAGAGTTCGGGGATGGGGCAGACTGGGGCGTGTCCAGAGCCGCTTGACGTTGGCAGCGCGGACAGTGGGGGTGATGTGAGGGTGGCGGACGTCAGCTGCGATGGGGCCTCGGGGCCGGTTTTCAGGGCCTCTGTGGGGGAGGCTGTTGGGGGAGGACTTGTCGGGTGCATGGGGGCCTTGGTGGGCCCCTCTCAGTCCAGCGAGGGTAACGGGGAGGCTGGCTTGTTGGGAGCCTGTGGAGCCTTTGTCCCGTCCAGCCCTGGCCTCCTCGAGGGAGTGGGCCACACAGACACGCCTCGCTGCTGGTAGTTGAAGAGACAGCAGGCGACCCCTCCCCAGTCCGTTCAGCCATTGTCCCCACTCCCGAGAGCTGACAGAGGCTCTTGTGCAGACCACTGTCCCTAAGCTCTCCCACTCGGGGCTGGTCCCCCCCCCCTTCAAATGCCTTATCGGAATCCGCCCCGTCTGTCCTCAGGTGGCGCCTGCGCAGTAGGTGTGGTGCTGACTGGGGAGGGCCCTGGCGTCTGAGGGGTGCCACCCTCTGAGTGTGCCAGCATTCACAGGCGGAAGCTGGCAGTGCGAGCCTGTGCGCCCGCCCGAAGTCACACCACTGGCCACAGGCCCCAGAGCAGATGCCCTGCTGCCACCCAGCCTGCCGCCCTGGCACCGGCACCGCGAGGCCTGGCGCTTTGCTGCTGCTGCCCCAGGGCCCGGTTCTGAAGCTGTTGGCTGTACTTTCCCAGTTTTTAAAAAAAATACTGTTCTGAGCCCTAACTGTGACTAGATTCTGCCTGTCAAAGCCCAGGAGAGAAGCCTGCGAGAGTAGGAACTTACAAGAACCATCCTGTCTCTCTGGTCCTCCTCTACATCAGCTTAGTTAGTGGCCAAACTGTCCCTGAGAACAGCCCACCCTGGGTGCCAGCTGCCAGCCAAATGCTCCATTTTGTTTGTTTTGTTTTGCAAGCAACACAGACCAGCACAAACTCTCAGTAAACTGGTACCCACCTGTGGTCCTTTTCTCCATCTATTCCGTGTTCTCATCCCCTGCCCTGGAGCAAGCTGCTGGGTGTGACCATGAGCCAGGCAGGTGGTCACCCCAGCGCTTGGGTCAGTACCTTGGACAGGGACAGGCAGGCGGGAGATAGTGTAGGAATCGGAGTCCGGGGGCTCCAGCGGTCCCTCTGGTAGGGGTGTCTGACCTGGGGAGCCCCCACAGGCGGAACGGTCAGTGTCCCTGGGGCGTCCTTTGTCCAGCTTTGCTGTGTCTTGGGGATTGTGGCCACATCTCTCCTTGGAGAGCCAGGGAGGAGAACAGGTCCCTCATGTCGTCCCGACATCCCCAGCCCAGCGCAGTGGTCCCTGGAGCGGCTGCCACACGACAGTCAGCACGGGCCTGCTTCCCTTTCGGTCCGTCTGCCACCGGAACCCCCGTGGGGAAGACACGTTCTTTTTGTGTGTGTGTTTGTTTCGTCGCTCCTTCTGTGAGCCAGGAAAATGCATTCTTCAGCCTGAGACGTTTATAACGCGTACCCCATTCAACCCGCAGATCCCGATTTTGGAAATAAACATGTAACAGGATTACACCCTTTTCCAGAAGTCAGCAAAATTAGCATTTGGCTAATGCAGCCTAACTGAGCATCTGAGTCCTTTTGTGTTTGATATAGATGCCTGCGTGTAACCGAGGGTCCTGGGTCAGGGTGGTCAGCGTGTCATACCTAGGGACGCACTTTAGCAGTGGACAGAATGCCTTTTACTCTCTGCTCTGCTGCTTGACGGGCTCTGAACTCGGAGCCAGGAGTCCTGGTGAGGCTGCTTCTCTGGTGACATCGAGCCTGCCACACCGCAGCCCAGTGGCAGTGCTTGTTGCCGCTGCCTCCAAGGGAGCTCACTGTGACCCTGGAGCCGTTCGTTTCCAGGTACGACGAGGAACTAGCCCAGGGTGACGGGGCTGACCGAGAGCTGCGGAGTCGATCGGGCCAGGCGCTGGGGCCCAAAGCGGGTCGATCGAGAGACTCAGGGAGAACCGTCCTCACTACCTGGAAGTGACGCCAACCCGGGCTTGTGGAGGCCACTCACTCTGCCTGGGCCCCTGCTGAAGACCTGTTTTGAAATTTCCTTTTTCTAGAGCTTTTTTCCTTTCCTAAGCCCTGTAAATAAATAAAGGCACTTCTTGGAAAGGTTATGGAGTCTATGTCATCAGTGCTGGCAGAGTTGAGTCACATAAATGTATAAAACTAGCTCTTTTGACAGAAACTAACAGCTCCAGGCGGGGTGCGGTGGCTCAGGCCTGTAATCCGAGCACTCTGGGAAGCCGAGGTGGGAGGATCGCTTGAGGCCAGGAATTCAAAACTCCCCTGGGCAACATATGGCGGCAGGGGCCTGTAGTCCCAGCTACTGAGACGCTGAGGGGGAGGACCTCCTGAGCCTGGGAGTTCAAGGTTACAGTGAGCTATGATGACGCCACTGAACTCTAGCAGGGGAGACAGAGTGAGAGAGACCCGTCTCAAAAATAGAAATAAAAGAACTCCCTACCTATTTCGATGTCAGTAACAGGATTTTGTTGTCACAGGATACATCCTTCAGATGGGTCTTCCCCTGGGCCCTGCGCAGGCCGAGTGCACTGGTGAGACATGTGCTGAGTGAACGTGTCGTGGTGTATGTGTGTTGTGTGTGTGTGTGTGCATACACAATCTTAATGGCGTTTCACTGGCAATAGGGAAAAGGTCCCTCAGTGCGTGCGGCAGAGGGTGAGGACGGCAGTAACTATGCAAACGCACTTGGTACAACATAAAGTGAAAGCAGCAGACCACCGCTGGCACTGAGCCAGCACCCCCAGAACTGCACTTGGGGAGGCCTTGTCTGCCCTCCTGACACGACCCGGTCTGGATGTGCGTCCACACGTGCCTTGATGTGTGGGCCGGATGTTTGCTGTTAGGGTGGGTGTGGCGTGAGTCTCTGAGTCGGACCTGGCTCTGCACACAGTGGGAAAGACATTCCTGTTGACGTCTGCCGGCTTTTCCACCTGACAACCCCAGTTCTCAGTTTCGTTTGTTTCATTTTGCATCTCAGTGGATCTGGGACGAGGGTGGAGTCCCTGGTGGAGAATGCTGGCCTCACATTCCTCCTTTCGGAGAACTAGAGTTGTTAGTTTGCTGGTGGCCGGGTTACCAGGTGAGGGTGAGTCTCTGCTAGATGGATTTATGTCAAATATTGACTGTCGCATTAGTGATGTCATGTTCTGCGCAGATGTTTCCTCCGAACGCTTCCAGAACACACACAGGTAGGAAGTGTGCACAGCCCGAGGCCGGCCCTGGGAAGCGGCTGGGCTGCGGACGGCCCTGCTCAGTGGGCCCTGGCAGGCACCGTGCAGGGTGACAGTCGCTGTTTTCTCATCAGCCCCCATCATTCTTTCCCTCCTGGTGAGGTGGGTCCCCAGGTCTGAGGGTGGCACCGTCTGGTCATTTTCCCAAAGTTGGATAGGTTTGATCTTCCCAGTGTAAACTCCTCCTCCACCCACTTCCCACACGGCTGCTCCCCGTGTTAGTGAGCTGCTCCCCTCCCCCAGCTGTCCCCACGCCAGTGACAGCCTCCTCTGTCTCCTGTCACCACGGCCACCTCCCACCTGGGCCGCTGCTGGAGTCCCTACCAGCCTCAGCCTGTGGACATCTGGGCTCCACCCTCTGGCCTGCAGGACTGTTCTAGTGGGTCATTTCACTCCATGGAGAGTCCCGAGCTTGGCAGGGTCCGGGAGGGCCTCTGGCCCGGGCTCCTGCCCGCTGGCCTGTTTGTAGCTCACCCTGCTTTTCTCTGCGTGGAGCATCCTTCCCCATGCTCCCCATGGCACAGTTTCCAGCTGTGCTGCTGAGCTGCCAGCCCTGGGGCTCCCAGTGTCCCAGGGGTCAGGTCAGAGTCTGCTGCAGAGGAGACGGGTGGGCTCACGCTCCTGCTGGAGATCTCTCCTGCTGTGAGATCTCTCCTGCTGTGAGATCTCTCCTGCTGTGGCTGAGGACTCCAGGGCAGGCTGGACTTAGCCTGGCCACTGCATGTTGGGGCTGATTCCATTCCGGCTGCAACAGCAGCTGGGCCGGCCAGGCCACTGAGCACCGTGCTCCAGGAGTGCCCCCCAGCCTGCCACAGAACAGGGCCTCCTCAGCGAGGGCTGTGGCTGCCCTGCTCACCTGTCTCTAGACCTTAGGCCCTGCCAGGCTGCAGCTTTCCACGGACAGCATCAGATGGCAATGGGTAAGGAAAAAAATAATCTTTTTCTCTTTTTCAGAGACAGGGTCTCACTCTGCCACCCAGGCTGGAATGCAGTGGCATCATCATAGCTCATGAGCCACAACCTCAGACTCCCAGGCTCAAGAGATCCTCCTTCCTCAGCCTCCTGAGTAGCTGGGACTAAAAACGTGTGCCCCCATACCTGGCTCATTTTTAAATTTTTGTAGAGACAGGGTCTGTCTGTGTTGCCCAGGCTGGTCTTGAACACCTGGACTCAAGCGATCCTCTTGTCTTGGCCTCCCAAAGTGCTGTGATTACAGGTGTGAGCCACCACGCCCAGCCAGGAGAAGATTTCTTAAAGGGGCCCACAGGGGCTCTGGGAGCTGTTCTAGCTGGAGAGACCATATACTGTCCTACCAGGTACTGTGGATTCCTAACCTCCCACTTTGTCCCCAAGAAAAAGAAAGCAGCCCTGAGAGGTGGGAGTGGGCCCAGCCCTCACAGCTCGGTGTCCTCCTGTTGAACATAAACAATTGCACAAAACATCCACACCAGGCAAGGCCACTCTGGGACTGTGATAGCCAAGACATAAACAAGACCCCTCTGTAATGAAGTCTGAGCATGGACAACAGCATGAACATCATCCAAGCCACAAAATGTGGAAACGACCCTGCCCCCAGGCCCCACTGGGCCAGATAATGGGAGTGGTTGTGGAGTGGTTGTGGCCGCTTCACCAATCATAGCTTCCCCCTCACTCTGGGCTCTGCAGGCTGGAGACAAGGCTTATTAAGATACCTGATCCTAGAATTTCCCCTGCCATCTAAGAGCAGCCAATCCAGATTGTAGCCCTGAACTTAAACCCTCCCCAAATCACTAAGTGCTCACCAAAGCCCTGGAAGTCCCTCCCAGCGCCCCCAGGCTCCCCTCTATGCAAGGAGCAATCACCAACCTGTTCACTGCAGGGTGCCCCTGGTGGGCTCTGGGGGCAGAACAGGAAACTGAGAAACTACAGAGATTTAACACGGGGAAGTGCACTAGTCTGGACGCGGCTGAGTTGGAAGCAGCATTGAATTCCTCCCCGAGGTTGGCAGAGGCCCTGCCCATCCCTGGACAGCAGATACCCACGTCCTCTCTTCAGCAGGTGTCGCAGGTGCCGTGGGTGACTAACAATGGCGGGGCCTCGGAAGAACTTGGAGCAGGAAGCTGGCCCTGTGCGCCGCTGTGCCACAGCTGCCACCCTTCCCTGCGAAGTAGCGGGCGCTGCTAGAAGGGGGCAGTGCTGTAGCTATTTAACTTTTACAAATTGCATTTCTCACAATGCCTTAGGGGTGCACTAAGTTAAAAAAAAATCAGCACCTTGAAGGGTGTTGCCATGGGAAGGAGCCTTGGCCCTCACAGGTTTAGTCCTTCGTTGGGCAAATGGGGAGCAGGTGCAGGGGAGGGCAGGGACTCCCCAGGGTCACATGGTTGGCGAAGGGTAGAGGCCGGCACATGTGACGTGACACTCAGTTCTTTCCAGCACAAGGCGCCGCCTCCGCATCAGGAAGGCAGAGGTGGAGGCTGAGGCTGTAATTAGCAGGAAACACCCGGTCACAATGGCAGCCGGATAACACTGAGGGGACGAAACTGGAGATTATAAAATTAACAAATATTGGCAGTCGCTCACCATATATATATAAGGCTTAGGAGATCGGAAGATGCACGAGGGGCCGGGCGCAGTGGCTCATGCCTGCAATCCTAGCACTCTGGGAGGCCGAGGCGGGAAGATCACTTGTGCTCAGGAATTCGAGACCAGCCTGAGCAAGAGCAAGACCTTGTCTCTACTGAAAATAAAAAAAATTAGCCGGGCATGGTGGCGCGTGCCTGTAGTCCCAGCTACTCGGAAGGCTGAGGCAGGAAGATCTCTTGAGCCCAGGAGTCTGAGGTTGTTGTGAGCTAGGCTGACGCCACGGCACTCACTCTAGCCTGGGCAACAGAGTGAGACTGTCTTAAAAAAAAAAAAAAAAAGACCCAGTGCCTGCCCTCGAGTTTACAAATGTATGTGGACGAGGCATATGGGGTAATGAAAAGGACGGCGCAGGCTCAGCGCCAGAGAAGTAGCGTGGACAGCAGGCGCTCCAACAGCTCTGATCCCAGCTGGCTGGGGGATCAGAGGGGCTTCTTGGAGGAGGAGCAGCTCAAGCTGCATCTCAAAAGAATGAGGGGAAACTGCATGGGAGGTGGGCGGAATAGAGGGGGATAATTTCAGAAAGATGGTTCAGGGCCAGGTTAGGAAGTATTTCGGATGCCCAGCTAAAGACTTCGGACCAATCCCGTAGACGCTAGGGAGCCATTGAATGTTTTTGAGGAGCAGAGTAACAACATCAGTGTTCTTAAGAGATGTGGCTCTGGGCGTGGTCCAGAGAGTGATGTGGGTGGGCAGAGGCTGGAGGGAGGCCCAGCAGTGGAGGCAGCTGAGGAGCTGAGCATGTGGACTAAGGCAGGACAGTGAGGACAGGGGCAGGGGTGGGAGGTGTGCAAGTGGAGCCTGCTCACCTGCTCACCTGCTCACCTGCTTGAGGATCTGCAGAGTGGCAAACGATTCTCAGTGGCCCAGCAGGGGGCGTGCATGTAAAAGGGGTTCCAGCCTTGAAGGTAGAAGTAGGTGGGCTTTCAAAGCTGAGTTAGCTCCAGTACTTTCCAGGAGCTGTTCAGAGAGGTCATATTACTCACGGTTATGAAATAACCCTGCTTCGTGGTAACAACTGAATAATTAGGAAGTCACCAGGTAGCCTCCCTGCCTGCATCTCGTACTAGTTAAAAGGAAATCAGAACTTTCAGAACAAGAATTAAAATAAAGTCTATGGGAGGGGCCCGGCGCGATGGCTCACACCTGTAATCCTAGCACTCTGGGAGGCCGAGGCGGGCGGATTGCTCAAGGTCAGGAGTTCAAAACCAGCCTGAGCGAGACCCCATCTCTACTATAAAAATAGAAAGAAATTAATTGGCCAACTAATATATATATAAAAAAAAAAATTAGCCGGGCATGGTGGCGCATGCCTGTAGTCCCAGCTACTCGAGAGGCTGAGGCAGCAGGATTGCTTGAGCCTAGGAGTTTGAGGTTGCTGTGAGCTAGGCTGACGCCACGGCACTCACTCTAGCCTGGGCAACAAAGTGAGACTCTGTCTCAAAAAAAAAAAGTCTATGGGAAAGCTGGACTTGTAGGCAA
>VSMD01125567.1:0-16597 GCA_008750895.1 Mirza zaza | reverse complement strand
GCCACCATGCCCGGCTAATTTTTTTCTATATATATTTTAGTTGGCCAATTAATTTCTTTGTATTTATAGTAGAGATGGGGTCTCGCTCTTGCTCAGGCTGGTCTAGAACTCCTGAGCTCAAAGGATCCGCCCACCTCAGCCTCCCAAAGAGCTAGGATTACAGGCTTGAGCCACCGCGCCCGGCAACTGTACTGCTTCTTGTTTGAGATAGATTTCATTCAAAATTAAATCTTTGATTCAAAATTAAACATTTCATATTTAATGTCCTAAATATGTTATTATCAAACCGACAGTCAACAGAGAAGGAGCTTCAAAGAAATTAAGTGACTTGCTCATGGTTTCACAACTACTAATTGACAGGACACAAATACAAACCCATATCTGATTCCAAAACACTAGAAAAGCTTATCCAAAAATATATGCCCTTGCCAGGTATGGTGGCACATGCCTGTAATTCCAACCACTTGTGAGGCTGAGGCAGGAGGATCCACCCTAGACAACATAATGAGACAACCTCTCTAAAAAAATAATAACTTTACATATATGCCCCCCCAAAATAATGTATAAAAACATGCTCTACTCTTTCAACACCCTAGTTGCTTAAAACTAACAGAGTAGTTACTATCAAGGTAGAAAGCTGAATCAGTTCAATCACATAAGTACAGCATAGTAACCAACTACACCACTGGAGCTCCATGATCAGGTTCAATCAGCTTTATTTTTTCATTTTTTTGAGACAGGGTCTTGCCTTGTTGCCTAGGCTGGATTCGAACTCCTGGGCTCAAGTGATGCTCCTGCCTCAGCCTCCCCAGTAGCCTGGACTAAGGGCCTGGCTTCAGTTTTATTTTTTAAGTCCTAGTCTAACTCAGCCATAAAACACATTCCTTTGCCATAATAATGAGGAACAAAATTACTTATTTTTTAATACAATAAATGGAAAAAAATGAACAAAATCTCAGGGGTCAGAGTGAGAATGCTATTTGTGAGGGAACAGAAACCAGTCCCACCTGAATCACATCAAAGAGGAGGAAAATAAAAATGTGGTCAATTTATGCTAGAAAGAGGAATTTAACAGTGACTCAGTAACTAGTCAAAGTTAAAAAAAAAAACAAAAACCAACAAGGAATCCACTGCTAAAGAAGCTTGATAGCAAAATATACTGAAATTACTAGAAATGCTTTTAAAGCAGGTTTTTGCAAAATTGAAGGCATAAAGGGAACAATGTTCATCCCTGAGTTTTCTTTCTTCTTTTTTTTGAGATGGTCTCACTCTATTGCCCAGGCTAGAGTGCAGTGGCATCATCATAGGTCACTGCAACCTCAAACTCCTGGGCTCAAGCAATCCTCCAGCCTCAGCCTTCCACCTACAGGTACATGCCAGCATGGCTAATTTTTCTATTTTATGTAGAAATGGAGTCTCACCATGTTGCCCAGGCTAGTCCCCAACTCTTGGCCTCAAGCAATCCTCTTGTCTCAGCCTCCCAAAGTGCTAGGATTACAAGTGTGAGCCACCACACCTGGCCTTCCCTGAGTTTCCAACAAATTGAATGTAATACTTAGAGGAAGTATTAAGTACCTGAGATTACCTGGTAATAAACATTACCTGAGATTATAGACTATAAAAGGAAAGTATACCTATCATTCTTTTACATTCTAATTTTTAAAATAATGAAAAGTGTTAGTAAGTATTGGAAAACCTATCAAGAGCAAAAAAAGCTCAAATTCTAGTTTCAGGAGTTAATTTTCCAATTATTTGTTTCTCCTGTGTATCACTTGTATTTTGGCCAATCAGCTTTAAATCAGCACTTCCCCTTGAGCTTGGGTAGGTTAAAAAAAAAAGCAATCCACTGCTAACAGTTTGGAGGAAGAGGCTTGACAGCAAAGTATACTGAAATTTAATTAGAGATACTTTCAAATTAATGTTATTTTATTAATTGGAGCCAATACTAGATCTAAAGATATGGAAATTATGTCTACTGTTCTCTAGTTTTTGGAAAATCATGAACTCAGAAAAACCTCAACCCGTTACATACTTCAAAATTCTTTATTATAAATTTTAGTGATTCAAATGAGGATTCAATTCACAACAACATGTATATGTCACTGTTGCCCTGAAAAACTTTTCAGTTTCCAATACACAGGATCATCTTAATTTATGGAAGAGAGGTGTTATATTAAAGAATCATATATTGTCAACACTTTTGCTGTTAAGAGGAAATTGTTCTTTAAAGGAATACATAGAACATAATTCTGAAATATTAGCAGTAAGTGTATATCAAACTATAAGTTAGTAAAACAGAATAGTTTCCGAAAGGTGGTCTTAAGTTTGATTTCGTAGAGAAAAAAAAAACATTAATTGTCCACTATATTCCAAGCCCCAGATATAAAACTAAGAACAGCAGCCAATATTCACTTCCTACCCTTATACCGGGCACTATACTAATACTTCATATGTATTAACTCACTTAATTCTCTTATTAACCTATGAAGCTAATAAAGAAGTATTCTACAAATGTGGGAGAACTGGAGTATCGATTTAAGTTTACAAGAGTTAGAATCAATAAGACTAGTATGGCTTAGAAAACCAAAAAATACAACTTGGAACATAACAGAAGCTAAAAGCAAGTAAGTACCATGGAGCTGGTTTTGTTAATAGAGAGCCAAAGTGCAGACTTCCAGAAATTTATTATAACCCAGACAACAAAATTAAATCACTACAATGAATAATTATTAGAGAAAGAAATGAGAGGTATTAAGAACTTATATAATTACTTCCCTACTTCTTAGCAAAAGAACTACTTAACAGTTTTTCTGATTCAGTAGATTTAGGTATGAAATGTTCACACATTTTCCAGATGTACAAAATTTTTAAAAACTTTCCGAAATGATTCTATTGTGTATCCCAGGCTAGGAACCACTTATCTCCTCACTTTATTTAAATCTGAGCCCAGAAAGGTTAAATATTAATAACTTGTCCAAAGAGGGAAAAAAAAACTAGTATCAGAGCTTTATCCAGGTCTCTCAACCCACAGAATATCCTATAAATATGGAAATAGTTTAGAAAATAAGTACAGAAAAATTTAGAGGTTGTATGCCTACAAGAAGAGTGTTACTAGAGTATTTTATACTCTTAATATATAGTCATGTATCCCTTACTGACGGAGTTCTGAGAAATGTGCCATTAGGTGATTTCATCATTGTGGGAACATCACAGAATGTACTCACACAAACCTAGATGGCATAGTCTATTACACATCTAGCCTATATGGTATAGCCTGTTGTTTCTAGGCTATAAATCTGTACAGCATGTTCCTGTACTGAATACTGTAGGCAATTATAACACATTAAGTATTTATGTATCTAAATGTATCAAAACAGAAAAAGTATAGTAAAAACATGTATATGAGGTAAGTTGTTTATCAAGTTATGAGGTCCATGACTGTATTTTGTATCCTTACGCAGATACTCAACTTACAAAGGTGTTACATCCTGATGAACCCATCTGAAGTTGAAAACATCACATGTTGAAATGTATTTAATACACCTAACCTACTGAACATCATAGCTTAGCCTGGTCTACCTTAAAACACTTACATTAGCCTACAGTTGTGCAAAATCACCTGGCAATACGGTACGCTACAGATTAATGGTTATTTAACCCCCAGCATCACAAAACAGTATCATACTGCTTTCTACCAAATGCAATAGCTTTTGCACCAACATGAAGTTGAAAAATCCTTAAGTCAAACCACTGTAAGTAGAGGACTGTATGTATATTCTACTGAACAAGAGTTCTGGAATCTGAAATAATAACTGGCTAGTCTTTTCAATGTCTGACTGAAGCTCCTATTCCTACTTCAAAACCAAGCACAAATGTTACTATCTCTCCTTCGCATCTCTCTCAGACAGGAATCTTTTCTTGGCAATGGGCACTTTATCTTAATTTACCTCCATTTCTCCAAGGCCAGGGAAGACACTTAATAAATGAAGAGAAAATGAATAAATGAAAAGGAAAACAAGGGGGGCATAGTGGCTCACACCTGTAAACCCAGCACTTTGGCAGACTGAGGTGGGAGGATTGCTCAAGCCCAGGAATTAGAAGTTGCAGTGAGCTATGATCATGTTACTACACTCCCGCCTGGGCAACAGAGCAAAACTCTGTCTCTAAAAGAAGAAAAAGGAAAATCTCAATATTAGAAAAAGAATAGCTCATGGTTTATAGAACAGTTTAAAGATGCAGTTTTATTATTGTCAAGTATTTACAGTAATCAACTATACAATTATGAAATATTTTCCAGTTCAGGTTTTTTCACTTAAAACAAGAAATTCCTTTGAAATTGGCACATATACAACCCTAATTATAATCTAACAATCCAATAGGTCATGAAGTTTGTTAACTTATTTAAGTAAAACACTCTAGTACAATACTATTTGAAGAAATGATTAATTAGATGTTCTCATCACTGTCAGATAAACAATTTACTAAAGTTTAACAACAGTATTGCAAATTCCTAATGGGATCAAAATTAAGAGGATTTTACCACATTTACTAATAAATGCAATATTAAAAATAGTAGACAGAAAAACACATCTTAGGAACAGAATGTAGTAGTACTAATTTTATAAAGTCTAAGCAGAGAAACAAACAAATGTACTGTTAATGTTTTCTTAACTGCATTTCTTATCCATTCATGTTATACGGTTTTTCAATGTAAAAATATAACCATTTGACTTTAAAAATAAAAATATAAAATGAAAAAAGGATATCTAAAATCTCAAAATTAAAAACAAAGTATCTTTAAATGAGGAGCCAATTGCATGTTCTTTTAAAATTAAGGAAGATAAATGCCATTTCATCATTTCCTTTAGTTCACACCTACCTTTCTATTTTATATATAGTTGACCCTTGAAAAACACAGGTTTGAGTGTGCAGTTTCAGTTTCACACAGATTTCCTCCCACCTCTGCCACCTCTGCCACCCCTGGAGAATGCAAGACCACCTCCTCTTCCTCTTCCTTCTCAGCCCATTCAACGTGAAAAGGACTAGGATAAAGACCTTTATGATGATCCACTTCCACTTAATGAATAGTAAATATATTTTCTCTTCCTCACGATTTTCCTGGTAACATTTTCTTTTCTCTAGCTTTTTTTATTGTAAAAATACAGTACACAATACATACACAAAATAGGTGTATCAGTTGTTTATGTTAATAGTAAGGATTTTAGTCAACATTAGGCTATTAGTACTTAAGTTTTCAGGAAGTCAAAAGTTAAACACAGATTTTCTATTGTGTGGGGGGTTGGTGCCCTTAACCCCCGCATTGTCCAAGGGTCAACTATATACTCCTTCCCTCAGTTCAAGCAAAATTTCCTGTTTATTTTCTATAGTATTATTTACATGGTTAGTCTTTTCAGCAGGTACATTTTAAAATGTGTCAGGGACTAAATTTTAGAAATAATCATAAAGGAAACATACACTTAACATGAAAAGTAAATACAAAATATATTTCCCCCAAAAAAATTTTAATTGAATTTTTAAATTCCTAATTCTAAATTATTTCTCAGTTTAATATATTACAAAGCCAACAGAAGTGTCCATTAATAATCACTCTGGTATAACATGATCTGAATGGCCTTTTCATACAAATTTCTAAGTACTCTACAGTAAAAAGTAAAATTATTTCTGTAATATAATTGCATATTTCTTTAAAGTTATTGTGTGCTTGCAATTGAACTACATCTTCCACAAGCAGGTTTCAGAAGAAATCTCTATCACAAAAATTTCACTAAAGACTATAAATCTAATGACAAAAACAATTAAGCTAAGAGCCCAGATTTGGGGGTCAAGAAAGAAAGGGGCTAATACAAATTTTTACTTTGAAAAAAAAGTAAATTGGGCAAGTTATACTTATCCTCTCCAAAATTCATTTATCTATAATAGGTACCTATGTCATAGGTATAAGGATAAAGAAAAAAAATACAAAACACTTAGCATATATTAAAGTCTCAATAAATGACAGCTAGCATTACTGTTATTATGTACTATTTATTGGACAACTGGTCTAGAAGGTCTGAAAGGATGAGACTATTTAGTTTTAGTAACACATAATATGTACCTTCACTACAGCTGGATCGAAATTATTGTTGGAATTTTACTTCATGTTAACATTGATAGCAAATTATCAAAGAATATGAGTTAGCTTTTTAAACACACTAACCAGAAAGGATAAGAACTTTGAACATTGACGTATTTTTTCATCTTGGTCTCCTCATTTTTAAGATACTGAACATGACTAGCTAACTATGTCCATTCCTTTAATTTTCTTAAAATGTAAGTACACAAGCAACAGATTGGGGAAAGAACTGTATTCCTTTAATCAAAAATTTTTTAAAAAGTAAAAGTGCATTTAGACCCCAAAAATACTCCACTGGAAAAAATGTGCAATAGTTGAGTGGGTTTTTACTCCTTTTCTGTCCTTTATAGTTGAGGCAATAATTTAACAAGAGGGGAAATACGCAAGTATTGAGATCTTTTTGATACAGAGATTAATCTCATGTTGGTAATGGTGTGTAAAAGAAATGAGAAAGAAAAAAAGAGTAAATGGCCCCCCAAATTTTTTTAACTTAGTAAAATGTTTTCTTTGGGATTTGAGAGGTTTGTTAAACAGCAGTAAAATTTCAGAAAAGTAAACATTCCCGCGCAAAGGTGCTCAGACTCCTAAACTAGCTTACGGTCACAGAAGTTTTAAACTATTTTCACATATTACTATCCTTTATCTTCACCAACAATCCTGTGAAGTAGACAGAGCAGGCATTACCCTCCATATTTTAGAGAAAACTAAACTAAACTGAACTTATTTACTGTTTAAAATGGACCATAACTTCTACCCTACTTTCCTGACAAATTTAAAATATAATCACAACTGGAATAAACTTTAATGCGCCCTTGACAGTTAATTTTCCTCATTTTACAGAAGAGGAAAAGTGAAACTCAGGGAAGTCAAATCATCTACACAATGTTACAGAACTCTCAGTGACAGAATGAAGATTGGAATGCAAGTCATCTTAACTTCTGGGCTAGTGCTCTTATTCCCACCACCACACAACCTGCCACGCTATAACAACAGATATACCAGCCTGGGCAACATAAAGAGACCCGTCTCTAAAAAAAAAATTGGAAAATTAGTGGAGCATAGTGGCATGTGTCTGTAGCCCCAGGTACTTAGGTGACTGAGGCAGGAGGATCACTTGAGCTGGGAGTTTGAGGTTGCTGTGAGCTATCTATGATACCACTGCATTCTAGCCTGGGCAACAGAAATCCTGACTCAAACAAAAAACAAACAAAACAAATATAAAAGTAACATAAAAACGTTAAAAATCTCTATGTAAGTCAGTGGCATTATTAGGTCTGGAAAAGGGTAAATATACATTTTTTAATAAAAATTAAAACTTTAAGGAATTAAGGAACAAAAAATTTTAATGTAAAACTTCCTATCACCTTCATGTCTTTTCTCTGAAATCCTCTTTTATGTGTTCTTACATCCTTGAGTAAACTACAAGTTCCCTAAAATTCTCATAACTTGTAGATAGTAAGATCTCAAAAACTTTTTGACTAATGAAATGTTTTTAAAAACAAAAGAAAACATTTTTCAGTAACAATGTTACAGCCCCCTAGTAAGTATGAAAGCATATTACTGATTATAGTAACATATTTTACTTAGATCATTAAAGTATTTTGAATTGCACCTGCTCACTAAAACATCATTTCTACTGTATACTTCCAACTGAAATAGAGCAGAGTAATCAGACTGGTAGACAATCTAATACACACATGCATTAATAAAATCGTGATAACTGATTGGCAGAGATATATTATGAGGGGGAAGGTTTTTTTGAGGACTAGAAGAAATTGAGAATGAAAAGATTATGTGGTTTACAATGCAGTAAGAACTCAGAGAGCATGAACCTTATAAACACATGGTGAACAGATCTTACTCACTTCTTTGGCAAGACATTTGAACAAATGTTTCAATCCCTACCCAGCTGGGAAGATACACTGGTCTTACAGACAATCCTATAGGCTAAAAGATCCAAAATCTATCTGATTCATTTATATGCAAAATTACACCCAGGGAGCAAACCCAAAGCTATTATTAAAACCAGAGCAACACACAAACAAACACACACACACACACACACACACACACACACACAGAGAAAGAGAAGAAAATTCATTCATTTCAACATGGCCTAACCAAAGGCCTCATGTACCAGGTAAGGCCTAAATACTAGTAGTTGAAAAAATAAATTACACTGTCCCTGATCTCACAATCAGACAAAGTAGCAATATATTTCTCAAGAAACCATAAATATATGCAAGTCCTTAAATATAACATTTCAATACTCAAAATATTTGACATGGATTCTAAAATGATTACAGTCAATTCATTTTAAATTTCATTAGCTCAATAATACACGAGCCTGAAGTTTCTCAAAACAGGAAGTGAAAAAATAGTGCTTTTGTGAAAAGGCAGTGAACTGGACTTAAAAGAGTTCAAATGCTTAGAATTTCATTTAATCTTATCTATGAAAGTGAACTATTAAAAAGTCTGATTGCATATATACTATGAAAATGTTTAATGAATGCTTAAAATATGGTATTTTGCTCAAATACCCAAATCACTTTTGATGTTACTCTCACTTCCTCTTCTGGAAACCATCATAACCATTTCCTTTAACCACAATACCACAGTTCTAGTAACTTTTTAGTAATGTCTGACTCGCTCGTTTTTTTTGGACAAAGTTCATATAAGAACCGATTTCCAAGTTTTTTAAGGAGCATAATCTCACCAAAAAGTTCAGGTCAATACAACCTGTAAGTACACTATTTAAAATTAAATTATTCCTAACCTACTTAGCTCCTGCCACATAAAATGTAACAAACTGAATAGGCTCCTTACACCTACTCTCCCCAATTACAGTGGGTTTAAAGTCATTAAATCCTTGCAATCAGTGCCAGAAGAACATAGCTGTCCTTATCCAAAATTTATCATTATTAAGCCAGGACAGTTATCTTCTTAGAATTACAGTGTCTACATCAAAATTGTAGGAAAAAATCAATTTTACACTTGAATCCCTTGATATGAATTTCAAGAAAATAATCTTTCTTCAGCAGCCCTCACAAACCACAATCTATTGCTGTGATTAAACTTAAAGGTAATATCCATGATATAATAGAAAGCCAACAAAAAAATTACAAACATATGACATCAAATCTCATTTGATTAGGCAAAAAAATAATCTTTTTAATATTCTCTTCATCAAATTCCTTAAAACCTGCCAACCTTATCTTAAAACGAAAGAGATTTTATTTTCTCCCAAGATAAATGAATGTAATATTTGTTCTATCTTTACATTAACCTTTGTCAACTTCTAGCGTAGTCTTCCACTCCTTAATCTGAGGAGATGTAAAGCTTTACAATGGGCCTATAAACTATAGCTACTCAAAATATCAGACTATGTTATAAATCAGCAGCAACAGCAGCATAGTCTCTATTTTGTACTGACACCAAACTTTAAGAAAGGGTGTTTTGGTACTATCACATAGGGTTGGAAAACAAGAAATGGCGTTTTGGTACTATCAGATAGGGCTGGAAAAACTAAGATGAGGAGGAGTAAAGAGGGAAGAGAGAGAAGGTTGTTATTCCTGTTCTAGTGACTCACAGCCTAAAAGTATTTCAGAAAATTGGTTCCACCCTCACTTCCCCCTCCTCCCTACCTACAAAATGAAATAACCCCAAATCCTCAACACGCTCTCAAATGGCTTTCTATTTAGCAATCTAAAATAAAGTGGCAAAGTGATTCGGGGTTCACTCGCTTAGCCCTTCCCTTCCCACATGACCACACTTACATACCAAAAAATTGAGATGTGGGGTGTACTCCCTGTTCGCTGCTGCCATCTCCACCAGAGCCCTATTCCATCTCAGTTATGGAACACCCAAGTTTTCCTATCCCCCCTGGAATTTCGCCCGCCCGCCACCTTCCCTCGCCTGTGGACCCCGTCCCGAGGGCAGGGGCGCCGAGGAGTGGGCAGCGGCGGCGGCGGCGCCCCTCACCCCGCGCGCGGCCCAGCGCCCGATCCCGCCGCTGGGAGCCGGGAAATGGCTTCTCCGCCTTGGGCCGGCCGCCCGGCAGGCCAACCACCCGGGGAGGCGCCCGGGACTCCGCATTAGGCCGCGGCGCATCCTGGCGCCCCCGGACCGGGCCTGAAGCAGCGACGCCGAGATTCCTGCCCTCGGCGCCGCCCGCCGCCCCGACCCTCCGGGCCTCCCTTGCCCTCCATCCCTTCTGGGCCCGCCCGCCCCCGCCGCGGCCTCGCCGGCCCGTGCGCACCTTCTTGATGTTGTAGAGGCGGGTGAGCATGCCGACGCCCCGGTCGTTCAGGATGGTGAGCTTCTCCGCCAGCTTCTGCTGACTGGGCTGCAGCACGGAGCGCGACATGGTGGTGGTGGTGGTGGTGCCGCCGCCGGCCGCCTCGCGCCCAGTCACCGGCCCGCGGCCTCCGCGGCAGCCTCTCTCGGGCCTCCTCCCCGCCCGCCCGCGACCTCCGCCTCAGGGCAGCGCGCCCATGGCCCTCGCGCCCCGATCCCGCGCGGGTGACAGAGCGAGCCGCGGCGGACGCCTAGGGGCCCCTTTCCCCGCAGCAGCCCGCGTCCCGGCAGCTTTCTGCCTTCCGCCCGCCGCCCTTCCGCCCCCACCCCCGGCGCTCTCCGCCCCAGCCCCCAACGAGCCGCCTTCCCCGGCTCCTCCACTAGGTGTGGCGGCGGTGGCGGCGGCGTCTCCGGCTGCTGAGAACGAGGCCGCTTCCCGCAGCCCGGGACTAGCGCTCGGTCACCTGATCGGCCACGCCGGCGCCCCCGCGAGGCCGGACGGGGAACTGCGGCCTGCGGGCCCTCGCCCGCCCCGCCCGGCCTCGGTGCGGCTGCCGCGGCTCGGGACGCGGCGCTGGCCGGGACCGCCCACTGCGCCTGACGGGGGACGGAGTCCTGAGCGAGGACCGAGTACGGTCGCGTTCTCTGCTGGCTCCCCCTCGCCCCACACCCCTCTCCTTCAAGTTCCCAAAAGTTGCCTTTCCCACCACTCCCCTAAAGAAACCTGCCGAAACACTGGGGGGCGGAGGGGCGGGATGTTTTTCAGCAGAGTTTCGCCTAGGAGTGGGCTGGTGGCTCCGAGCGCGTTTTCCTCCCACGGCCTGACAGACGCTCCCGCGGAACACAGCAGATGTTGTGCTCCGCGAGGCGGGCGTCGCCTCTCCCAGCTCCCAACCCGGCCTGGCTCTCCCCGCCTCGAGCCAGTTTGTGAGAGAGGAGGTCGGAAGTGAGGGCAACTCCTGTTCCTGAGATAATCGGGATCTGAAATTTGTCGATGAGGAGCACCCATCCGGAGGAGACGCTAACAGGCCCTGGCATGTGGGAAGCAAAAAATAAATGAACGCTCCCAGTTTTTTTCCAGCCTCCACCCTTAAATCCCACTCTTTCTTGGAAACATTCTACTTTTCATCTCTCTCTCTCTCTCTGATCAATTTCTTCTCAGCCACTCTGAGGCTACTACTCCCTCTGGTCAAATATATTAGACATGGTTCCAAAAGTGAACTAAAGAAGTATTTATCTAATTGGCTGGGGTGAGAAATTTCAGCCAAGAGGACTCAGGCCGCTTTGACATTTTTGGGTTTACCTTCCTTCGATGTGTTAATGTTTTATATTTATTCATTTTAACTCAATGAGAAAATGCCCTGTCACCTTCAATAAAAGACATTCTGTAAGTTATCATTGGATTGATGAAAACAATTTATGAAAAAGAAATTGTAACAAATAGCTTTTAAAATATGTTTTAAAGCTACCTGTATCTACTATTCTAACCAAAATCTTCATTTTAATATCCTAACAAGAGAGAGGTAGTGGATTGAATAGACTTGATTTAGAGGCATTAAAAGATTCCTGTCCCCGCCCAAGAAAAGTCATAACATATCTGCCATGGTGCTTGAAATTCTATGCATAGATCTGAACTACCTTGAATGAATGTTTTGTACCTAAAGAGTCTTTAAAAAAATACAAACACCTTGAAGAGATCACCTGTTGAGTTACTATTAGTCATTAACTGGTTGCAAGGTTTTATTTATTAATATGTGGTTACATTCCAACCTGAGAGTTAACATTTTAAGTTTAGAGTAGACAAGAGTCTGGAGCCTGAGGCCCGAGGTTTTTGTTTTTGTTTTTGAGACAATCTCTGTCGCCTGGGCTAGAGCGCGGTGGTATAGTCATCATAGCTCACTGCAACCTCAATCTCAGCCTCCGGGGTAGCTGTTACTAAAGGTGCTTAACAGGGTGCTGGCTGATTTTTCTATTTTTTTAGTAGAGACAGGTCTCGTTCATGCTCAAGCTGGTCTCGAACTCCTAAGCCCAAGGGATCTTCCCACCTCAGCCTCCCAGAGAGCTAAGATTACAGACCTGAACCACAGCACCAGGCTGGCGCCTGAGCTATTAGGAGGAGCACATCGAGAAAGGAGAGGGTGTAGTAAGGGGTTTGGGGCAGCCAGATAAGAAAAGTTAAAGGCACTGGAGGAAACATGTGCTCTTTTAGGGAAGCCACAAATAACCAATACTAGAGGCAGAATTACAGAGTCCTACCAATGAAAGATAATCTCGTTTTCAGGTTTTTAAAAAGTGCTGTATAGAGAGAACAAAAAAATGGTACCATATTATAAATTTGAACACAGATCTTACTCAAGAAAAGCTGTCATGTTTCCATATGATCTTGAATACTTTGTAGCTGCTTATAACTCAGAGAGTGCCCAATAGAACTCTAGATATTACTCTCATTATTCAACATTTATTATAACTAATTTTTAGGCATACTGGCCCTAGACTGTAATGGAATACATCTCTTTCTCTTTTTCAAGGGACTATGGAACTTGATGTTCCATATCTGAGTGAAAAAGATTAGATCTAAATGAAGTATTCATGATTTTTTCATTTCTCTACATTTTCTGTCAAAAAGCATTTTGTCATTAAGATCATATTTTGTATATATGTGCACATATATGTTTTTTTCTCTTTCTTTCTTAGAAATATAATAAAGACTACATCTTCCAGCCTCCTTTGCAGCTTAGTGTGGCCATATGACAGACATTCTGGCCAATCGGATACAAGCTTTCAAGACCCTTCCTTAGGAGCCTGCTCCTGCTCTCCTTTTACCAGATCTTCCCTACTTCCTTCTTTCTGCCACACATACAAAGGATGCAGTGACCACTATTTTGGACCAGGAAGACAACAACCACTCAGTGAGGATGGCAAAACATACAGATGGACGTTGTTTGTGGGTTTCTTAAAGCAGAACTGGCATATTAAACCTGGCCTGTGTGAAAGATAAATAAATTTTTATTTCAGTTTCTTTTATTTTGGGTTTTCTATTACAGCTCAACATAGTCCTAAATAATAAGTGTTTGCAGCCAAGATTATAATATTTCTACTAGAAATAAAATAAGGAATAATAATTAAATTTAATAGTTATTAAGTGCATTTGTACTATGCTGTCAGGTACTACTATTTCAGTTACGTTTTCTCATCTACCTCTCTCAAAAACTCTTTGAGCTATTATCATCTTTCATTTTACAGAAGAGGAAACTGAAATACAGACAGATTTTTCAAATTGTCAAAGGTCACACTCATAGAAATTGGTAAAGCTGCTATTGAATCCTTTATCAGTCTGACTCCAAAGTTCATGCATGCTCTTAACTACTGTGACAGACCACTTGGATGGCCCTGCATTTTTCATGCATCCAATGAGCATGATTCTATAGTTTCCTCTAGAGTCCTGTAACCTTACCTAAAACTTCATAAACAGTCCTTTCAATTAACTTTCTTCAATTCACAGCTAGAATCCACTATACTTTCCCCTGCCTGATACACTAGCTTTTTTAGGTGGCTTTTTTTTTAGCTTTGCTTTCTCCAGAAACTAGAATGAAAATTTATTTTTTATTTTTTTGAGACACAGTCTCACTCTGTTGCCTGACTAGAGTGCCGTGGTGTCAGCCTAGCTCACAGCATCTCCAACTCCTGGGCTCAAGCAATCCTTCTGCCTCAGCCTCCCAAGTAGCTGGGACTACAGGCATGTGCCACCATGCCCAGCTAATTTTTTTTCTATACATATTTCTAGTTGGCCAATTAATTTCTTTCTATTTTTCATAGAGACGGTGTCTGGCTCTTGCTCAGGCTGGTTTCAAACTCCTGATCTTGAGCAGTCCACCCACTTCGGCCTCCCAGAGTGCTAGGATTACAGATGTGAGCCACCGTGCCCGGCCTAGAGTGAGAATTTTTTTCTGTAATACTTTTTGCTAATCATGAAGAATGTTTTAGTTCGCTTTTTTTTTTTTCTTCTATCACTTAGCTGATCCAGCCCACTGTTGCTTCTCTATGTAAGGCAAGAAGAGAGAAAATTTGATAAAGGACATCTCCATGTGTTCTTAGGATAAAACCCTTTGATTAAATGTCCTATGTCAAAAGTAATGTTCCACTTGTTCTTAAGAACAAATGCAACATTTTTTTCTCCCTTTAGACCTTCAAACCAGGTACTACTAATAGGTATGACTAGAAATGTCTGAACATATTTCTCTTTGAATAGAGTGGTAGACATATTAATTTTGTCTGTCCTCCATCCCTTCCTTTGAGAAGCTGCTACATTCTGACAAATTTGAATGCAGAGAGAAAAAAGTGGTTCAAGCTGTGGGAAGAGTCAGACATAAGTAAATAACAAATTAACAAAGCTTTTCAAGGAATAGTCATTTTTTAAAAGTTGCTTTAAAGTTTACATATAGCCAGACCATAATGCAAACGGAGTAACCAACTCTGGGTGGAAAAGGACAATAGAAGATTTGACTGTGTTTAACAGTAGTCATAAAAAGGACAGATTGTAAGTTATATGCTAAATCAATACTTGAAGTTCTGTTCTCTCACATGGCAAAGATGAAAGGTATGACGTTAACTCCATCAAAAATGATGAAGAAAGGGAATGGAGAAAAGATGGAGCAGCAATGTCCCAGTATCTATAGCAAATGAAGTAAGGAGTTAAGACTTAGCCAGAGATTGCAATTTGATATAGCAGAAGAGTAACTAAGACGGACCTAAATGAAACATAAGATGTCTCCAGCAGTCAGTACAAGAGATGCCAGAAATAGAGCTGATCTGAAAAGTTCAAAAAGAAAACAATGAAAAATTAATTACAGCCTTGATCTTGACCGCTCACATCCAATTAGATTCATCTTATAGCCTGCCAGATCTTTGGCAATACAACTCAACACATGTTTATTTACTTCTGCTCCACAAAACTATAGATAGATTTAGCTTTCCTTTTAAAATCATTCAAAGGCCAGGCACGGTGGCTCACGCCTATAATCCTAGCACTCTGGGAGGCCAAGGCAGGCAGATCGCTTGAGGTCAGGAGTTTGAAACCAGCCTGAGCAAGAGGGAGACCCCGTCTCTACGAAAAATAGAAAGAAATTAATTGGCCAACTAAAAATATATATACAAAAAATTAGCTGGGCATGGTGGCACATGCCTGTAGTCCCAGCTACTCGGGAGGCTGAGGCAGGAGGATTGCTTGAGCCCAGGAGATTGAGGTTGCTGTGAGCTAGGCTGATGCCATGGCACTCACTCTAGACTGGGCAAAAAAGCGAGACTCTGTCTCAAAAATAAAGTCATTCAAAGAACTTTAGTTTTCTCTGTGGAAAACTAAAGTAATTAACAACTTAAGTTTATAATTGGTTTTAATTTTTCTGTTATTTTCACAGAGCCAAGGACTTGTGAATGTTGGTTTTTGTTTTAGTTTATATATATATATATATATGTATATATATATATTTTTGAGACAGAGCCTTGCTTTGTTGCCAGGGCTAGAGTGAGTGCCATGGTATCAGCTTAGCTCACAGCAACCTCGAATTCCTGGGCTTAAGCAATCCTCTTGCCTCAGTTTCCAGAGTAGCTGGGGCTACAGGCATGAGCCACCATGCTTAGCTAATTTTTTGTTTCTATTTTTAGTTGATTGGCTAATTATTTTTTTCTATTTTTTTTTTTTTAATAGAGATGGGTTCTCACTCTTGCTGAGACTAGTATTGAACTCCTGAGCTCAAGCGATCTTCTCACCTCGGCCTCTCAGAGTACTAGGATTACAGACATGAGCCACTGTTCCTGGACAGTTTTGTTTTAGAAATGCATTGTGTTGGCTGGGCGCGGTGGCTCACGCCTGTAATCCTAGCTCTCTGGGAGGCCGAGGTGGGCGGATCCTTTGAGTTCAGGAGTTCGAGACCAGCCTGAGCAAGAGCGAGACCCCATCTCTACTATAAATAGAAAGAAATTAATTGGCCAACTAATATATATAGAAAAAATTAGCCGGGCATGGTGGCACATGCCTGTAGTCCCAGCTACTTGGGAGGCTGAGGCAGCAGGATTGCTTGAGCCCAGGAGTTTGAGGTTGCTGTGAGCTAGGCTGATGCCACGGCACTCACTCTAGCCTGGGCAATAAAGTGAGACTCTGTCTCAAAAAAA
>VSMD01125566.1:0-27768 GCA_008750895.1 Mirza zaza | reverse complement strand
CGGGCGGCGAAGGTCCGCGGCGGGATCTGTGTAGCTGCTGCTGCTGCTGCCCACGACCCGCTCCCTGCCGGCCGCGTCCGCAGACTCACTTACCTTCGCGGCGCGGCGGGAGGCGCGCGGAGCCCCGAGGTAGCGAGTCCCCGCGCTCCGGCTCTCGGGACCCGCCTGGCGTCCTCGCCTGCGGCGGGACGGGCGGCAGCGGCGCCCGGGCATGGCTTCGGCGGGCAGCGGCATGGAGGAGGTGCGCGTGTCGGTGCTGACCCCGCTGAAGCTGGTCGGGCTGGTGTGCATCTTCCTGGCGCTGTGTCTGGACCTGGGGGCCGTGCTGAGCCCAGCCTGGGTCACGGCTGACCACCAGTACTACCTGTCCCTGTGGGAGTCCTGCCGGAAACCCGCCAGCTTGGACATCTGGCACTGCGACTCCACGCTCAGCAGCGGTGAGGGCCCGCGCGCCGCGACCCCTGCCTCCCACCCCACCCCACCCCGCGCTGCCCCGCGCCCCGCTGCCAGGACAGCCCCTGCCTCTCCCCACCTCCCCGAGTCCCCAGTCCTGGTCCGTCCCACCCCATCCCGGCCCTTCGCGGATCCTCGGGCTCCAGCCGCCTCCCTACCCCCCCCCACCCCCCAGTCCTGGTCGCTGAACCTAAAGCGACGTCCCACGCCCTCTCCTTCCTCCCGTGGCCATTCCTCCCGCTCTGGAGTAACACGTACGCTATTTTGGGTAATTGTTATCATTTAAGGCGACAACCATGTGGCTGTGTAAAAATGCAACGGCTTCCACACCCCCGTGAGAAAAGAAACAGGCAAAAACGCCCCAAGTCCACCAAGATGCTGCGGGTTCTCTGCTCAGTCTTCCCCACTTTCTCCTCTTTCCCTTCCTCTCTCTGTCGGAGGAATTTGCCTAGGTTTACCTCTTACTGTTCACATTTCTGCCTGTTCTACTTTGCCTTATGTGAGTTCTCCCCCGATGAACTTCGTTTTGGATTTTATTTCCTTAAATGTTTGAGGGATACGGAGAGTTAGTTGGGAAAGAGGCTTAATTTCCTTTCCTTTTTTGGTGACACCGTCAGTCGTTGGTTGTGAGTTGCCCTTCTTTCTCTCCCACTCTAAATAACTCCTCTCCCCTCCAGACCTTTCTTCCCTTTTTCCATGAGCTACTCACAGATGCCTGGAAAGTTGTACTTTATTCAGCCAGCCCTGAAAGCTGCAAATGGATGGGATAAGGATGGGGATGGAGCAGGAGGTAGCCACAGGGACTGCCAGTCCCAGGGGCACTTTACTGTTTTACTCCCTCCGTGACCCTCCGGTTGCCTTCCCCAGCGCCCCAGTTATACCCTTATAGCAGAAATCTGCCAACTTCTGGTTTCTTGCTGCAAACCCTTTCCTCTCTAATCTTGATTCTTCAGCTGCTGGTCGTAGCGCAAAAGAAGAGGAATAAAGGGGACCTGCCCGTGATTTTCTACTCGCACGCACGCACACGCACACACACACACACACACACACACACACACGCGCGCGCGCGCGCTCGCACACACACACACACACACACGCGCGCGCGCACCTGAGAAACTCATTAGGTTAAATTCCTTCCTGACAGTTTCATGTCTTTTCTGTGACTATTTATAAAGCTTCCTTGGAAACGTTTCAAGTTCCAACAAAGTTGAAATAGCGCAAAAAAGCCACAAAAATCTGATTTTCCTTTGTCTTTGGCTTTCTGTTATAGGAGACATTAGTTCACTTGGTTAAGTTTCTTCCGAAAATTTGTTTTTGCAAAAGGCTTTTTCTTTGATATTACCCCCAAATTCCCATTGAAGGGTTTCATCTTTGTTGATTAATTCACTGTGGAGGGGACTGGTTGGCAGCAGGAGGTCAACATTTAGGTCCTTTAATTCTTTCAGGGTTGGTTGTTTACAACTGAAGATAAAATAAATTGGCAAAATTCCTTTCTTTGGTAACCAGGGGATCCAAATAAACTTTGTCGAAAATATCTTTTCTTTCCCTCTTCAATAGAAATGGAAATTTATGTAGGAATGCTAGCTTCTGCATGTCTCCTTAGCAACGTGAATCTTTTGCCCCTTTCTTTCTGTCTCTTGAAATAATAGCCCCCTGATTGCATAAAGACTTTTCAGATAGGTTAGAGAAGGCAGCTTTAACTCCCATTTGCTTTTCATGCCAGTATCCTTTTCTCTTGGCCAGGAATGTAGGGAATGGGGAGAAGCCAGCTCCAGTTTGTTGAGCTCAAAGCAGTGTCTGCTAATCTTTTCTTAATTGCCTCCATACCCATTTATTTCAGCTTTCCCCCCCCCCAGGCAAGGAAATAGGGAGACACAAGCTTAATGCAAATATAGCGGTAATAGGTCTCTGCAAAGTAAAAATCAAAGGCAGGCACAGTTTACGATTTTTCTCCCCAAGCCCCTTATTCCATCCCCTTGCTAAAACTCATACCCCAGCACATATTTCTATGTGGGTTTCTGAAAATCAGCTTTAGGCTTATTTTGCTTAAAAAAATAGTTTCAGCCTAGAAAAAGTGAGAGTTCGTTAGCAAATGAGTACAAAGTAGAGATGGTTTTGTTAGAGGCTATTTGGAACAAGTTCTTGACTTTCTGGATGTGGGAGCAGTTCAATTTTATTCTCGACGGTGGGGGGGGGGTGCCAGGGGGTGGAGGAAAGGAAACAAAACATGGAAAATTGTTGTGTCCCCATTTTACAAAATGTGCTTTCTTAAATTGTTAAGTGGACTTGAAGCTTCTATCCACCAGTGTTTTGAAAGGGAGGGAAACGCCTGAATCGAAACCAGCAATGCTTTTCTTGCCTGTTCCAGAGGAGAGGCAATTTTTTCAGTCTGTTTGCTGTGTGGAGTAGCAGAAAGCAAGGAGGGAAATGTCTTTCCTGAAGATTTTAAGAGCTCCACTTCATTGTCTCTTGAAATAAATTACCTTGGGAGGAATCACCAAGGACAATTTTACTGAAGGCCCTTCACCAGGATCTTTAGGGCTTAATTAAAAACCTTTGTCTTAATTAGAATGAAAACTGCCGTGAAGAGGCAAGCTTGTATTTACAGAAGGAAGATTTTAGGAATGCTTTCTAGTGACCATAGTATGTCCTACTTAGGCCCAATTTCTACTGAAACTTTCCCCTAAGCCATTGTTTTTTAACTTGCATGTGAATTTTGGTACCAATTGTGTATCGTTTGCTTGCTGTTTATAACCCGTTTTATGGTTTTAAGCAAAAGCAGAACCATGCCTCTTGTGTCCTGGTGTATTGAAGATTGCGTCAGCACTTCTGGTACAACCAGTAATCCGGTTGTCAGTCAGCCGTACGTAATCCCTTTCTCTGGTGTCCCAGTTCAGTGTATGGAGGGAAGTGTAGGTACTCATCTTAAGTTATAAGTTTTTTAAAAAGACAAATGAGAAAATGGCTAATTGACTCTCATTCGTGGTGGAAACAGAAAAAGAAAAAATAAAGTATGCTTGCTTGTTAGGAAGTTTAGAATATGCAGTACTCACATGGCTGCCGGCCACAGAATTCCTTTCTAAGGAGAGTTTTCCACGGTATTGTTTTGGGCAGCCTTTTAATAAATCTTAAGTCTTATAAAAATTATAGTAATGCTTTAGACTTCTGCTTAATCATGTTTAGTTGTGATAACTTTTTTTCCTAAAGCATAGTTGTTAGGGTTTCACAGTCATAGCAATACCAGAGAATCCTTAGTAGGATTGGCTCGAGTGCATACTGAATGGTATGCACTCTAATGACACCCTAAAATTCAACATCAAATGTGCTGTATAAGCTCTAGGGAGATTTTGCATTTCTTCTTTAAAATTTATAAATATGTAACTTTCATATAAATCAGATTGCTTTTTGATGTGTGTATAATTTATTGACTAAGCAAAAAGCAAGGACATACAGATGGCTAAACGAATATATTTTACTGGCACTAATTTGGGGATACAACAAGTTCATTTATACATCTTTTCATCCACAAATACTTGATCAAATAGTACCTTTTTCAAGGGACAGTGTTAACATCATTCATGTACTTTCCTAAAAATAGCTGCATTTGTAACATGAGTCACTGGTAGTTTTGAAATGGCAGTGCACCGGATGCTAATAACAGGTGAATATTATTAATTCCAGTTGATAAGAGATTCTTTTTAGAGTGTTTTATACGTAGATCTTTTTTAAAAAAACTTTAGTATAAAAAACCCACGTTAAAAGGAATTTATAAGAAAACCTATCTTAGGTGGTAGTTTAAGATAAACAGAACTGCCTGAACACCTACAAATCTTAGAAAATCTGAGATACAGTGATTCTGAGTTCAGACATATATCATCTATAAATATTTTGAATCTGCACTTTAATTGGGAAACAGAATTTCATTGGGAAACCTCACAATGTGATTTGCTTCAGGGAACATTCAGCTTGTTGTTTGAAATGAGTTGATATTGGCTTACATTTACAAATAGCTCAGCAAGTCTGGAAGTAGCTACAGTTGTACCCTCTTCTGGCTTCCTCGAAAAGAACATAAGTAGAACAAATGCACTTTCATTAACCTACACAGCATAGACAGGTGGAAAATTAACAGAGTCCAAGTTAATGCCAAGACTTTCTCAACTAATAAACCGGAGAAAACCATGCATAACTTAAAGCCGTCATATGATTTTCTTTTAATATCTTCTAGATTTTCAAGTTCTCCAGATTTACTTCAACAAAGGACATTTTAATTTGTGGCCAGATATAATTCCTCTTTTGCTCACATTCATAGAAGGATTGTAATCCCCAGGGAGCCACTTAGATAAGTCTTTGGCAGCTAAGGGATTTGATGGGTGTGGGAAAAGCCTGCCTTTAATAAAACATTTCAAGCCAAAACAAAAACAAACAAACAAAAGCATATGTGAAGCAATAGATTTTACCTGTTGTCAGAAATACATTTCAGGAAATTTCCTGCAAGTCTCTGTTTAATAGTAAGGCCACTTTAGAAAGACCAAAGATATAGCCAGTACTACTGTTAATAGATATTATTTGTGAAAGGAAGTTGTAGATGTTTCAAAAATAAGTCTCTAGAATATATTACCTAAATACCACAGCAGGGAGCTCTCTGAACCTCTTCTGGTTCTGGGGGCTGCCCCATAATAAATAAATAAATAAATAAATACTATAGCAAACCATATGAGCTATGCTAAATTATAGTGTAATCCTGTAGCAGGGCAGAGTAGTATTGTGGCGAATACAGGGGACTTGGGATTCTAATTGATCTGAACTTGGCCATTTAAAATCATGTGACCTCATACAACTTACTTAATGTCTTCCAATGGTTTGTTATAAAGTTTAAATATATGAAAGTACCTGCTCATCAGCATTGTATTTCTTCCTTATTGTATATTCAGAAAAACCCAGTGATTTTTCTGGGTTTTTTCCATAATTGAGGCCTTTTTCCCCCTTAAGTAGTAAAATTTCTTTGCATTGCATAATGAAGTACTTTGTTAACTTCAAATTTAAATTTTGATATGTATTACCTAGTATTTAACAATGTTCTTGGTAGATCACAGTCATAAACCTGTTAACCAAAGGTAGCTACCTTTTATTCAGTATTGTTATAGATCAGACACCTCAGTTATTCCCATTGTCACAATAAATTTGAAAGGTAGCTAATGTTATCCCTGTATATTAGTGAGGAGACCAGGGATTTTTGTAAGTTTACCAAGGTCTTAGTTAATCCATAGTAGAGACACATTTTTACCAGGAGTGTTCCAGTTGCTAATGCTGGGAAACTAACCATAACAAAAGTTAGTAGTTAAAATAACAACCGTTTTATTATGCTCATGAGTTCTGTGGGTCAGGAATTCATATAGGACTTAATGAGAATGGCTTGTCTCTGCTCCAGGATGTCTGGGGCCATAGCCGAAGATAACTTGAATGGCTGGGGACTGGAACATCTGGAACTGTAGGATCCTTTTCCAAATAGTTTCACTCATGGGTTTGGCACCTAGGTAGGAAGAGCTTTGAGGCAGGACACAGCTGGGAGTCTTGCTGGAATGCCTACAGGTGGCCTTTCTGGCATTGTGGTCTCAGGATAGTTGGACTTCCTACAAATTCAGTGGTTTCTCCCAGAGTGAGAGTCCCAAGAGAACCAGGCTTTTTCTGAACTAGCCTTGTAAATCACGCATCTCTTCTACCACATTGCATTGGTTACAAAGGAGTCATATGACCAGTTTGGATTTTAGAGGAGGAAAATGGGACTCCACCTCTTGAGAGCACAGCGGCAAGGTCACCTTGTGGAAGAGCATGTTGGGTAGGAGATGATATTGGGCCATGTTTGGAACATACAATCTGACACTGAGACTAGCTGAAAATCTGCATTTTTAACTTTATTGCCTCTGAAGAACAAAGACAATTGTTTAGCTTCTGTACTTAACAACTTTGAATTGATTGTATAAATAATGTTTGGCTAGAACAAAAACTTCACTCACCAACATATGGCTTTAACAGTTAGTCCCATGTACTTTGGATGTTGGTGAAATGAACTCAAGAACCTAGCCTGTCCACAAATAGAGATATATAAAGCATTGTTTAATCTTTGGTTTACAGTCTAAAATGACCAACCCTCAAACTCATTAAGAATCTGGACTGTAATCTGCTACTTCATGTTGCGTGATAAAATCTTACTCTTTTTTTTTTTTTAGAAAGTTTTGAATCCATCTGATCAGGTACTTGGTACATGACCACAAAAACATTAAAATTCCAGGCAGGAGCCAAGTTTTGTAGTGCTAGAGAAGTACTAGAGTTACAGAGTTGTTTTTTGTTTGCTTGCTTTTCCTTTGTTTTAATAATAATTCTTCTCTTGATAATTGCCAATATATTGAATCACAGAATTATAACACATTTGAAATAGAAAAGATTTTTAAAATAATCTGCTCCAATCACATTTATTGCATGGATAAAGAAAATGAGGCAGGATGCAACGTTAAAGACCCAATAGAGAGGGTACATTAAGCCATAGTATTTTTGCAGGGGTGGGTTTTCAGAATTTTCTGCAATATTGCAGATAACTATTTCTTGGTGTTTGAAGATGAATACTGTCATGTATGGAATTACGGATGAAGAGGTTAAGGACCAGATGGGCAATAGTTGCCTTCTTTTTACAAGATTGTTCATCATTCATGACTTGAATTCGCATAGAATTTAAAGAGTCTTTAAATAGAATCATATGTATTGATAAGTTAGTTAGATTTTAGATGTTTGCTACCATCAAATTTGCATTTTCACTATGATTAGCTCTTAAAAATAAACACCACTTTTGCTTTAAATTTCTCCAGGATGGAATACTTTAAATTAAAACAATAGCTTAATTTTAAGTTGAAAAATAATTCCAAAAGTAAGTAGAAGTCAGCCATGCAAGTTTCTTAGATTGATTGATTAAGCTTTTATTCAACAACTTATTGCATTCTGACTTTATTAAAAATATATTTATCAAAAGAGATTGATTTTTCTTAAAACAGAATTTTAACCTCACATATTGAAGGCACTGATAGTTAAATCTTATCAATCTTTTCAAACTATCGGATCAACTCCCTTAAAAATTAGACAGGGACACCTTTCCTTAACCTTTGTGCTCCTAGGTTTTGTGTGGGATTTTGGAACACTAGTAGATCATCAATTTTCTATTCTGTTCTAATATTGCCTTTGGCACTATAGACTTCCATTAAAAAAAATACAATAAGGAAACATCTATGGTCTCCCAAAGAACCAGGGAAAAATATCTGGATCATCTTTGTCTCTATCAACTTATTAACTCTTGTGAGGTTTAAAGTGATAGTTTAATGAGTCATGTTTCAAGATAATATCACAAATTTTGATCCTGTCTATTTAAAATGTTTATGACTCCAAAATATTTTTAAAAAATAGAAGTTGCGACCCCTGAATCACCTATGCTCTGTACATAAAAAGGGACACCCACAAATAACTCAAAGTTTAATCAAAGATTTTATTGCTGTCCCTAAATTTAAGGCCCCTAAACCAAATATTCACCAGAACTCTGCCTTAGTGCTCTGTGAATGAAACCTGTAGTCTATTCCTAACACCTCTACATGATTTAGAGAGAGAAAGAAATGATGTCTCCCCTCAGTTTCCCATCTTCTCACATATACCCAGTGAGTTAACTTCATTGAAACATATTCATTGATTTTTCTAGAAAAGAGTAGATATTATCCTGGTACATATTCAGCCTGTGTTCCAGGCACAGTGCTGAGAGTCAGGTGATGAATGAAACAAATGTGGTCTGTTAAACAAATTAATGAAATAAATCTACAAAATCCTATAAAGAAGGAAACAGAAGTTCTACTTCTGCAGAGGGGTATAAGAAGGAGCTCGTGGGAGCAGTAGCTTGCCAATTTTATCCCTCCATATTTACTAAAGGGGTGTCTTAATACTGATTGTGGGTGGCTGTCTAGCTGTCTTTCTTCTACTCTTTGATTATTCTTAGCTGCCCTAAACCCATCACAAAAACATTTTAGTTGCTTAGAGGAAGGTCACCCACTTCTAATCCTGGCGTGGGTTTTCTTCTTCCTGATTTTCCAAATGATCAAGTTTTCTAAATTGTAAACCTCTTAGTTTTTTTTTTCCTCAAAGAGTGGAAAAGGAAAAATGTTCAATATATCAAACTCATCGCAGCTTTATGGAAATACCATGATTAGAAATGATTATTGAAAATACTGGTACCCATAAGGTAATATTAGTTACCTCCAAATGCTAATGAAAGATTTCTAATATATTGCATGGTAAGAAACAATAGTCGTTAGAGGTGATAGTGTGTTTCTTTTTGTTTAAATACTGAAACTTGTTTTACTAGTAAGGCTCTTTTCTAAGCACTATATACAATGGTTTTATTTCAGGAAAAAACACCATATGTTATTGTTTATAGATTATAAATTACATTTCCACTGACTTTCTAAGGTAGAATTCTGTGAAGCAGCTAAAATGTCCCTTTATTTGTTAAATAAAACATGTGTATTCTTCTTCTAACATCAGGAACAACTCCAAGGGCTTGAATAAAATTATCATGAGTTAAAAACTAGTAACCTGTCTGGTACTTTTGGACAACTAGGATTTTCCAAAATTTTAGCAAAATTGACAAGCACTTTGGTCACTGGAGTATTGTATCACTTATTTGGATGGTTACCTGGTGTCATTTTTGTAACTTAAAATCGGGTTGGCAGTGTACTTTTGAAGCAGTCTTCATCTGTGAATGGGTCCAAAGAGTAGCAGTCTGTATTGCTGCCAGCATGATTAACATGGGTATCCAAAGTAGCTGCTTTTACAATAATCCACTTCAGTTTGTGCACCACAGTGCACATGGTGTCTATATTGTTGGTCATTTTATGAAAGACTAATAGTTACTTGCCTTAAATATGTGTTCACACATGAAAATGTCAGTTTTGATACCAATCGTTCAGAAAAAAGCAGTAGTCATTTTAATTATTGAAATTAGAATCCAGATTCTTTTGACTGTCTTTGTTTGTGTCTACATCGTGGAGTGGTGTAAAATTAATTTAGGTCAGGATGCAGCTTAGCCAAGAAAACAAAGTTTAAACTGCCTCAATAACAGGTTCAGTTTTCCACTTCATTTGCCACATGTGGACTAACTTTAAAAAGTTAAGTATACCATTTGATACTTTTGGAAGTAGTTAGGGTAAGTTTATAGTTTCTACACAAAATAACAGCACTGTTTTGATTCATTCTTTATATATGAGAATATAGCTTTTCTATCGAGACTCAGAAGTATTTACCATTAATCTTAAAAAAAAATTCTTCAGTTACATTTGGTGAAAATAATTAAATGCCATAATTAATTTCTGACAAAGTGAGCTAGTTGGGAAAAAGCCATGATCCTCAATGAAGAAGTAGATAACTTAGGGAATGTGAGTTTGAAATATTATTCAATATCTTGAGTTTTTTATTCCTTAAACACCAACAATCCCAGTATTTCCCTGCCTTCCTTCTCTTCCTTCCTTCTGTCCTTCCTTTCCTTCCTTCCCTTCCTTCCTTTTTTCTAGAGGCAGGGTCTTACTCCATCACCCAGGCTGGAGTGCAGTGGCAGGATCATTGCTCACTGTTACCTGGAACTCCTGGGCTCAAGCGATCTTCCTGCCTCAGCCTCCTGAGTAGCTGGGACTACTGGCATGTTCCACCACACCCAGCCCTCCAATTCTTGATGATAGAATGCGATTCGCAATACCAACTTAGCTTTCTAAGTTCTCAGCAATATAATTAAATTAAATTTAAATATTTTGCTAGATGTATGCCCTACAGGTGAATTAAGGTATTTATAAAAACTGAATGTTTGCTGAGAATGAGTGAAAAGGATCCAATCTATTTAGGAGAATTTGTAGATAACTTATAAGGGGTAGTATCAAGATGAGTTATGCATATTATTTTGGTTAACATAGTTTCATTTTAGAGGAGTTCAAAGATGAAAATACAAGTGCCATTTGGACAAATGTGAATCTGATTATAAAAGTTTTCAAAGATGTGTGTTTTAATTTGTGATGAAAATTGTAGAAAAGTGAGAATCATCCATTAAAACAATAGAATAGGTTTAGGGAAATACTACCCATCCAAACAGTGGGACTTGAATTTATAGGGTTAAAAATTTGTTTCTTCATTGCTTTTTAATTATATCTAATTTTCTAAAATAAGTGGCCATTATGTGCTCAGGGATTTACATACAGTAGAACTAATCTCAGCATACAAACAATACCCACAGAGGTAAATAAATTAGCCAGTGTTTGACAAGTTAAAAGTTTCAAAATGAGTTGGGTGAAGGCAGAAAGCTATAGGCACCGATGTAATCTATTGACCTTGGCTCAAAAGTGTAGAAAACATATCCTCTTTAAGATTTTGCTTTTGCTGAAAATGAGAAGTGAATTTTGACCATGAATTCCCTAAGGGAATAAGAATTCTCCAATTGGGCAAATTATAATTTGGCCTATGGAATTTTTCATAATTCAGTGGCAACTTCAGACCAGTCTCATCTATTAAGCTGCTAAAGTAAGTTAGCACAATTCTGCAGAATACTGAAGCTTTTGTAGACATTGGAAACTGTGATGCCAGCTAATAAAAATACCCTGCCAAAGGACTTGAATTTAGTTCCTGAGTTGCAAGTTAATGTTGGACTTGATGTTATAATATAGGGACTGACTGATTTTTATCCTGTAAATACAGGGGAAAATATAACATTATCTATATACTTTTCCCTGTTGTTTTCTAATTTTTTTTCTGTTAGGGAAAGCACTAACAGAGAAGCATGCACTTACCTTGTGCCTGGGCTTCTCTAGGTATAGTTCCAGTTCATCCAGGGTGTCACTGTGTCAATTTTGCCAAAATACTCTTGAGGGAACCTGACATGTAATATGGCAGCCTCATTCAGGTTTGGTTTCTAGATCCAAAACATGCCTCTCAGCCCATTTGAGCCTTCATGGATTTATGGACCAAGGATGTACCTTATTTCCTGAAAACTGATCATCACCTGTTCTCTCAGGTCTTAGAAACTAAACTCAGATTTCCAATCAGCTGGCCTGACATTGAACAATGGGCAGTTTTAATTTTGCAGAGCACTGCAGTTTGTAAAAGAGAACCACGGCCGTTGGTGTTCTGCAGGGCTGGTTTATGTTCACTGCTCCATTACAGTATCAGTACATCATTTATAGAAAGTGGAATACTAATACAGAGTAATAAATCTCTAAGGATTCTTAACACTTCATCTGACTAAATACTCTGAGGCTATAATTGGAGAACTAAGATTGATAAATTAACTGATTATCAGAACTTAAAATACATGACATTTTTTTAAAGAAATGGGGCTTGAAATTGAGAATTTTATGACACTTTAATTTGTTTTGCAAACACAATATGAGAGAGCAAGTATTTGTGGCATGTAAACCTTTTAATGGAAAAATCATTAGGGTAGAGACAAGTTTTCTGATCATTTATTATTATATTACTATAAATTGGCCAAGTCTTATAGTATGTAATAAAACCTTTTATATGTATATATTTTTATTAAAAATCTAGTATTGGACTGTGGTTGGCAAGTAAATACCTATCTATCTGTATAAACACAAAGCCCAACCTATTATTTTAATGGCTATTAGTAGGTATTTATAAAATATTTTTTATTTTTTTATTCCCTGTATCCCACTCTTGTTCAGTAAAAGAAAGGGAAATGGTAACTGGCCAATCTATGTGGTCCCTGACTTTAGTTCACTTCTCAGCCTGGCCCAATTATTTGGACAATGGGGGATTCTAGTTGTTTACTGAAAGAGGCACAAAGCCGCAGGCTCTGTTCATAAGTTCCAAAATGCCCATGCTGAACCTTGACAAGTGCCCCAGGCCTCCTTGACTGTGGTAGCCACATCTAACCACTTTTTCAGCTTCCTGATTGAGGTTCAGCTGGTCAGCGGTTTAAAGTTTTGGTTCTGGGCAACTGGCCCGAGTGAATCATTCCAAATGGATATGATGACAACAATTCTAAAACTTGGCACCATCTACCAGGGATATAGTCTGAATAATCCAGTCTAAGCCCCAGGTTTTGGCCAGAACAGTGGTAGTTATGGCTTATTTCTAGTCTCTTGAAAAAAAAAAAAATGGCTTTTCTGTTTGAGCAGGCATATCTCTGGTTGTGGACCAAAGGGAAGGGTAGCAGTAACACAACAGTGATAATGCTAATTAATGACACTCCTTGTTGACTTCACATCTAGAGTAGCTTTCTCATTGTTCACAACTATAGTACTGAAAATAAACAGAACATTTAGAAGAAAATCCAGAACTGATTGTGTTTCTCTTATTTTGAGTAGTATTTCCTGTGCTATGAGAGCTTCCTTTCCTAATTAGGTTCTAGTCCCTTTTAATAACTTTTATTCTCCTAGTGCCTTCTCCTGTTACATTTTACCGGTTTTCCATGTGAAATGAAGTGCTGCTATTTTGAGGAAATGTAACATGTGCAATTAGTAGTTTTTGTAGTTTTTTGTTGCTATATTGGATAAGCATCACTTTGCACTCCTGTATTACTCATTTATCAAGTTGACTCCACTGTTTTTTCTTGTTTGAGAGCCTTTACCTAGAAAAAAAAGTTCAGCATTTGAAAGTGGTATATAAAGTATAGATCAGGGGTCAGTAAATAGCAACCCAGCAGCAAGGTCAAAACCAGGCCACCAAATGTTTTTGTAGATAAAGTTTTAGTGGATCACAGCCATGCTCATTTATTTACATATTGTCTATGGCTGTTTTCACACTACAGAGCAGTGGCGAATAGGGACAACAGACACCATGACTCACAAAGCCAAAAATATTTTTATCTGGCCCTTTATAGGGAAAGTTTGCCTAATTTTTCTATTTTAGTCTATCTTTAAAAATGCAAACCAACATGTGCATTTTAGCTATTCTTTGAGGACATTTAAAATAGAGAAAAATGATCAAAATTAATTCCTGTTTGGTTTTGGACTGAAAGTGAAAATAGTCAAATGTGTGGTATTTTATGCACATTGCGTTATATGAAAGCTTATCAGGAAAAAGCAATTTATTGCATTTTTATTTTAGGATTTTTTTCCCCATGGATTTGAGGTCTCATTATGTTGCCCAGGCTGATCTCAAACTCCTTGCTTCAAGAGATCCTCCCACCTTGGCCTCCCGAAGTGGTAGGATTACAGGCTTGAGCCACCATGCCTGGCTGTAGTGGATAGATACTTAGTTATATCTTGATTGAAATAAAGCCAACACTTTAAAAGTTCTTATTTATATAAAATAGTTTGGGGAAAGTTGCTAAAAGTAATAATCATTTTCTAAAAGTAATAGTCTACCTAGAAAGTATTCAGCCTAGGCTCTCTTAAACTCTCCAGGAATTTGATTGATGGATGGTTGGATGGATATTGTTCTTTTCTTTGTACCCCAAACACTAGGACGTAATTAAACTTTTTTTTAACTCAGAAATTTCAACTTACACACATGTTTCAGAAGTATTTCCATTATGTTAAAGTGCAAAATAATTGTGCTATGTATAAACTCTTCCAAAGAAATTTAGAGACTTCCAAATGTAAGGGTTATTCTTTTGGCTTTTTAATTCAAAGCTACATGCTGTTATGGAATAACAAAAGCCTTAGTGTGCCTATCCTTTTAACTGCTAGTTGAAAGCCTGATACACTTTTGTTTGAAGTTGTATGGCTTTGTTACAAATAGACGGCATAAAAAATGCTCTCCACTTTCTTATGATTCATCTTTATATTTTAAGAGGTGTGGATTTGTTCTATTTTCCTCCTGTTTGTTTGTTTTCCGATTGCAGTGATGGTTTTAGTTGAGCGCCCGTGAAACATCCAGAATTTCATAGGAGGAGGGGATGTGGGAGAGGATACTTAAGGCAGGGATATACAAATATAAATAAAAGAAGAAAATCTTAGAGTATTGTAGGTTCCTCCACTACTGCAGCAAAGAGTACACTTTGTAAGCTTTCTGGAGGGATAATTTCAGAAGAAAGCCTCAGAAGACCGTGAGTTCTGGATTTTGGATAGACTCCATGCAATTTTACTATAGATTAAAATCTGTTTGCATTTGCTGCACATACATTGAACTGAGGGCTAGAAGAGGCAGCCTGGGACTTTGAAACAATGACCACTGAAGAAGGCTACTCTTCACAGAATCATTTTATATGATGTTTCCTAAGCTGTGTATGTACTTTCATAGATTCACTTTGTTTTTTCTGAGAAAATATTCTACCCTTCTTAAGAATGGAAAATGGGCCAGTTTTCTGTCATACCATTTCTACATTTTTATTTTATAAGAAATGACAGGTGCATTTCAAGGAGGTTTACATGTCACTAAGTGTATAAAAGACTCTTTTGAAGTGTCCCATGTACAGAGACCTGCACATAGTAAGTGGTCAATACACGGTTACTGTTTCTGTATATGAATGAAGACAGGAGCTGAGTAGCCATTTAGAGTCCATTCTGGCTCCCTGAGGATACTTTTTTTCAGAAACCATCCCTGTGGTGGTAAATACAACAGTGAGATTGGAATGAAATTTTAAGAAAAAGAGGAGGAAAAAGCAAACAACAAATCTGCTTGATGCTAATTTGCCTGGGAGTTGTTTTAGTGGGGATGGGAGAGGGAAATAAAAATTGGGGGGATTTTTATGTGGTGAAGTAAGGCTCGCCAAGAAGAAACAGCAATAAAAAAATATATTACACTATTGTCACACACAACATGCATGAATATGAGAGACTTAAAAAGCGAGACACAAAAGAGTTCATGCCATTTATGTGAAGTTGAAGAACAGGCAGAACTCAATTAATCTATGGTGACAGATGTCCTCTGTAGCCTGGGTGGGAGGTTATTGGCCAGGAAGGGGCATCAGAGAATCTTCTGGGTGAGGGAGATGTCCTATATCTTAATCTGGATGTGGTTACATTGGTGTATAAATATCTATAAAAATTCATCAACTTCTCTACTTTCCATACTTAAGATTTGTGAACTTTATAGCTCACTAAAAATTTAAATCATAATAATATTGAAAATAGGGCATGGAGAGGACACTCGATTTAACATGAATGCTTAATAAAGTCTTTAGAAGAAAAACCTGGCAAACTCCTGGTCTAAAAACTCTGCTAAGCTTAGCATAGGAGCCTCTTCTGAATAAGGGCATTTGTATTAATTTTTATTGCAAAACATTTTAAACCCCAAAGGATGCTTAGTATGCAGTAAAATCACATCCGTTGAGCCGCAGCAAGGTGAAGGCTGCAGAGCATAGTTCTGTTAATTCTTTCAGGACTTACTGCTTAAAAGCAATGCCTTTCTTCTTTCTTTCCAGATTGGCAGATTGCTACTCTGGCTTTACTCTTGGGCGGTGCTGCCATCATTCTCATTGCATTCCTGGTGGGTTTGATTTCCATCTGCGTGGGATCTCGAAGGCGCTTCTACAGACCTGTTGCTGTCATGCTTTTTGCAGCAGGTAAATATGTTCATTACTTTCAAATGGGTATTAAAGTTTCAAGAACCTTTCTACCATCCTTCCTTCTCATGCAGAAGAGGTACATGTTTGCTGCATTACATAAAAATTGAGAGGCATTTCTTATATTTTAAGGTAAATCGGCTAAAAGTTTATCATATTATCAGTTTTCAGTGTGTCAAGCATTTCGCAGAGCACAGTGGCAACTTCTAAACCTCTAAAACATGAATAAATAATATTTCTTGGCAGGGCTATCACCTTAGGAATTGCAGCAGATGTATTTACCAAGTCTTTTTTACATTTAGTTTTTTTCCCCTTTTTATTGCCCCCTGGTGATTTTAAGGCAACGTTATTTTTCTGGTATAGAACTGAAAAAAAATTCCAAAATATGTCCTGTTAAAGGCATACATCTTTTTGGAACTAAACATAGTTATACTGCAAAATGACATATAAGTTGAACCATCAGACAAGTCAATTATATGAAGTCAATTGTACATTTATTAATTTAACAGTCATCATTCTATAAAGCACAACTTGGATTAAAATATTAACCAATGTAAACTAAGACAGGAAGCAATTTAGAAAATAGGCTTGCAGACTAAAATCTCCATACATGATTTGATGTGAGTTTTAATTTTCATTTATAAGAAAGCCTTTGAATATTTTGTTCTTTTCGATTCAAACTGAAATATTCTGTGGTAACTCCAATTTACCCTGTCAATCATACCTGATTTGAAGACTGCAAAATAAGCCCCTGTGACTGTCAATAATGAAGACACTGACAAGATCATCTAGGCTGTTAGATGGATTTTTAAAAGCTGTTTAAAAATTGGAATAGATGAAATTTCTCGGGATTTAAAGGGTAGTTTGAACCAAAAATGTAAAATCAGAAGTGTTCTGCTGCCCCCTACTGTTTTTGTTCATTTTCTTATACCCATTGAAGACTGATCAGAATGTAGGTGAATACAAGCTAAGGTCCAAAGGACTGGAGGAATCCAGAAGTACATCTAATTATCATTAAGTGACTTGCTCAAGATCACATAGTAGTTACCAGTAGTCACATTCAGTAGTTCTGAATCTTAAGCTAGTGGTTCATATATGACTGATTACCTCATTCGTACAACTATGTTTTGTGTGTCTTTTACAAGCTAAATATTGTATTAAGACACCTATAAAACTGGCCAAGGTATCAGCACTGATACTTTCTAATAGATTAGAAAGCATGATTTCAAAAGATACTTTGAAGTCTTAGGCAGTGACCCTAATATCACTATTTTATTGATCTCATGTGTAATAAAAGTCTCTATTGTGAATGATTTAGTACAAAATGAGATTCCCTTGAAGATTCCATCGCTATTCTCCAGTTTATTTCTTGGTTCATGGATTTACCATGGCTCTTTTCCTATTTTTAGAATGAAATAGCTTAGACATTTTAATTGTAGTAAAAGTTTGTCTTTACAGCTAGAATTTATTAACACAATGATTAATCAATTGTAATACAATTTCTTGATAAAGTGTTCTGAAACAATTATGCCATTCTTTAAAAGTGTAATTCTATTTTGAGAAATTTTTAGAATATATTGACATTCCTCATTTTATGGTGGTATAGAGATATTCTAATCATTTATTATAAATATCCAATATTATTATGCATACTTAGTTACTATTTTATTGAGACTTTAGCTTATTACATACTGGAATATGTAGAATGTATAAAGATATCCATTGTTTATATCATCTATTATAAACATGCTTAGAATAAAAATTCCAGGTTTTACTCTAAAAGAAAAGATCTGTATATTTTTCTAAGGATAGCAAAATTTATGAAAATGTGAAAGTAAGTACTGTTTGTAACAGAAAATGTATTGTAAATGAAGATAAGTTATAGGTAATGGGCTTGGCCAAAATATTTTGATTTAGTTTTAGCTACCACAAATATTAGTAAATTATAACATAATGAAAGGAATCTCTGCAGCAAAATTCATATAGTGTTGTTCTACCTGTTGAGACTGAAAATGAGCATTATATTGCTATGTTTAAAAAATGTACATGTGCTGAGATTTGATTTTACTCATTTTCTTTTGACACCATGATTATGGAAGGGGGTTTTGAAATAACCATTAATTTAGTGTGAACTTTGCATATAAGCAAGGTAAAACTTACTGGTTATTTATAGCATGTCATGAAAGAGTTTCTCTTTCCCATTTGGAAAAGCTATTAAACAGTTACCTATAGCTGATTTCTGGAAAAGATAATCATTACACATAATAATCTGTTATTGATGGGTATAAGATTAGCAAAGTTGGAAAATCTGCCTACTTGAAACAATGCCAGCTAAAGTTATGGTTGTTTATTTTGCTTGCTTCTCAGTAAATATACTTATTCCAGTGGTTGGCTTCTCTAACTTGTAATTTAGTTTAGTGATTCTTCATAAATGTGTTTTTGGAGCCATTTCCCCTTTTGCTTATCTTGGTCTACTTGAAAATGGTCTATGTTTTCTCATTTCTCAAAATAGGCAATATCTTAGTGTTCACACACATAGATAATGATCTCTATTTCAACAAAGAAACATTCTTTTTTTCTGCTGAGACATGCAGTACATAAAATCAAAACAGACATACTACTATCACTTAGAAAAATCTCTACCTGAGACTGCATACTTAATTTCTTCAGTACTGTGTGCTATGCCTGGTACTCATAGATACTCAATAAAAAATTTTTGAATGAATGATGAAACGATGACTAAGATGTGTGGCTCATAATCTGGTAGGAAAGAAATAGGCATGTAAACAACTAACTGTAATTCATTTTTTTAAAGCCATTTCTCTCTTTGAGACTTATGAAACAGCAAGTTTCACATGACTACAAAGCTAGGACCAAAACACTCATAAAAGTAATAATTATCAAAATAATTTTTTTAATTTACATTTTTATTCATTTACTTAACAAATATAGTGGACACCTACGCTATGCAAGTATACTATATTGGTGTTAAAAATATACTCTAAGAGTTTTTTGTGAAAATTGATGATTAAGTCTCCATAAAGATGTCCAAACAGATTTTAAAGATTTTTGTCTTCTTTTTTTCTCTAAGGTCTTTTATTTAGGGTAGGCTTGCTGGTCATCACTGCATCCCATCTAAACCATTGTCCTGTTTCTCACAACTCTCTTTCTTGTTGGTCCTAGGAGTCTATGCTTCAGAATTAGATGTTTTCTATAATAATAGTTCTGATAATTAACTGAGTATCTACCATCTGCCACAGCACTAGAACTTAACGTACACTATCTCTGATATAACAATTTTAAAAGTAGGTATTTATTTCCCCATATTATCAATGAAGAAACAGGCTCAGAAGGGGTAAGTAATTATCCAGGGTTATCCAACTAGTAAGTTGGAGATCCAGGGCTTAAATTCAGGGCATCTATCTGACTTGAAATCCCAAATGAGGATTCACAAGTCATCTTTACTTGGGTATATATCACATATAGGAAAGCCAGAGCAGAATCAGCCTTGATTTTGAATTCAGCTGCCAATTATGGACTGCAGTTGGAGTCCATCCTATAACTCCAGTTATGCCATTTCTCAGAAACAACACCTGAAGTAAGTCATAAAGATCACAAACTGATCAGTGCAGCATGACTGAACCATAGCACATAATGAAAGCTGTGCACATTTCCAGTATAGTTGACTACAGCATACTTTTTTGTGCGTAACTGACAATGATAGATAATACATGGCATGATTCTGACAACTGACATCCAGTTCTTTTTACTAAAGACTTAGTGAAATTAGAGGGATTGCCTCTTTTATGGTTCTCTCTTCCTTTATTGTCTGGTTTTGAACTGTCTGCAGGTCATTTTTGTGCCCCATAGGGACTTAGGTTGAGTGTTTACTTTTTTCCCAAGGCCTTTCAAACAAATTGCAGAAAATTCACAGCCTTTTATAATTAGGATTTTAAGTTACAGAATCCCTATTCATTGCATTATTAAGGATGCTTGTTTTCTGTTATATCTGCAAAAAGTCTCCTATGAGTGGTCATTTATTCAGAATGGTGATGGGGGGGGGTCCTGCAACTGATTTTTATCTCTGTGCTATCTCTGATTAGAGGCGTGGGTTTTGCACCTCTCACCACCATTCCATAAGTCACAGTGAGAGTGAGATGGCTAGAGCCATTTCGTGTGTAGATTTTGGCAGAAAATTCAGTGTCCAGCTTAGATTTCAAGCTAAAAGGAAGTTCTTCTGTTTACAGATCTTTAGATTCCATGTTACTTTCTTTGTACTGATATCAAGCTACTCTTTGGCTAGAACAAATTGCAGTATCACTGCCCAATAATTAATATCATACTACTACTAACTTTAGTAGTTATAGATTAAATTAAAAAAAGAAAAGCAAAAAAAACAAAATTATAGCTTTATATTAACCCTTCATGGGCAAATGTTTTTATTCTCCAAATCATTGTTTCCTTTATGTCAGTTCTATATTTAGGGACCTGGCTAGTAAAGCCTGACAGTTCTGCCTTTAAATTATCTTCTAAGTCTGTACCTTCTTTTCATACACCACCTTTATTGCCTTAGTTGAAGCCATAACTGTTCCTCAAGTGGAACATCTCAGTTCCCAAATTTGGTCTTCCTCTACTTTGTTTTATGTTTCTATGGTAATATCTGACATAAAATAGCTCTGTGACTTCTTCCTTTCCTTTTCCAAGAATCTAGTTTTTTAGTTTTTCCTTTATAGTCTTTTCTTTACATTCCCTGACCTTTTTTCTCCACTGTTGACACCTTAGTTATCACTGCCCACTTGTCCCCAGGCACTGACTAACCTCCGAGGTGCCTGTCCATCTCTAGTCTCTTCCTTATGTAGTTTGTCTTGCACACAGACACATGAAGTCTATTTCTGAAATACACATCTGGTCTTGTCACTGGCCACTTTGGTTTCCCCAGAAGCAGACTCTGAGACAAGGAATCAAGTGAAAATACTTGTTTGCAAGGTAAAAGAAGGGGTATGGAAAATGACATAGGGACAGGAAGACAGCCATTTAAGGGTATGATTTCAAGCAGTTATCACTCGAAGCAGCTAGAGCTTAATCCTCCTGGAGAAACTCTGGAAACCAGTGTAGAATGCACACATCAAGAGTTATCTCACTTGAAGAACTAGGAGGCTGGGATGTTTATGCCCCAAATTTTGAGTCATTGGTAAGGAATGTTAGATGTGATCAAGAGACTGCGGTGTCAATTTTCTGGAACTTCTGGCTTGCCTCAGAGGCAGCCAAGATAGTTCCAATAGCCACAGGAAACTCAGGAAAAGATGCAATTGCTGGCAATTGGAAGTCAGGCTGACATTTTTATAGAAGTGGAGATGAGAGTATATGGATAGGGCACCAACAGCATCTACAATTAAAATTAAATAATAATTAAAATAACCTCTCAGATGTCTCCCTAGAGATATAAAAGTCTATGATTTTATGACATACTAAGTCTTTTACAGTCTGAACTAAACATCTCCCTTTGTATCCACCCTTTATTGTGTCCCATGTGAGTTGCCTATAGTCACACCCTCTTATACGTTTAAGTTCTATACAAACTGCTTCTCCTTCTTAGAGATCTTTCTTTTTCTTTTATCTGTCTCTTCTGATCAACTCCTACCCATCCTTCAGAACCAGTTCAAATGGTGCTTCCTCTCTGAAGCCCTCTCTATTTTCTCTAAGCAGAATTGGTACTTGGCATATCGTTGGAGCTCGGTAAATGGGTGTTGAATGGATTATAATAAATATGCCTCTACTACTGTTGAACACATTGATTTGTAGTTAATCTGTATATCTGTCTCCACCATCAGCATGACGTTTCGAAAGGCAAGGGCCATGTCCTATCTATCTCATCTGATTCACCTAGAACACACTGGGTACCTAGTAATGTTTGCTGAAATATTGAAATATCCCCTTAGAAGAAAATATTAAATATTTCAATATTGAGTGTTTGGGATATTTTAATACTGAAACAATTGAAAAATATCCTCTTAAAGCTAGAAAAAAACACAGGAATTAGAAGGTCTATGTTCTGTCATTCCTCTATCCACACAATTTCATGCTTGGGCAATTTCATTGTCCATTTTCAAAAAAAAAGTGTGGGGAGCATAAAATGAACCCCCAATTTCCTTCAAACTCTAAAATACTCCACAGATTTACCTATGTTATCTCTGAGGTAAAGCATAGAGAATACCACAGCCAATGCCTGTTTTGAGTCATTGGTGGTAAAATAGAAATATAGTATGGTGGCATTTTCTTGACCTCTGAACTGTTTAGGTTTTTTTTCCCCCTTGTGCAGCATCTATGAAAGGGGAGACATTTTTACCTGCACCTGTGTATTTTATTAAATGTAGAACATTATTTATAAATGCAGATTTATATTTTTTCTCAATTTTGTTATTACATGCATTTTTCTCTGTGATTCCAAACAGAGTAAAATAATTCAGAGGCATAAAAGCATTTAAGGGTAATTTTCACCGGGCTCCAACACAATTGAGGTCTAAGAAAGGTGTTCGGGAGAGTATCCCAGTGGAGCCTAATGGAGTTGTATTTCCACTTTTCCACTAGAGGGAAATTATGTCATTATATTTTACCTTGGAGGCCAAATATTTGCTAAATAAAACACATTAAAATGAATATTAAAAGCAGAGTAGATAAACAGCTCACTCCAGGGACTAGCTGAATCACAGAAGGGACAGTGTAATCCTTTAGTATATAATTCAGATTAGTTATTACTTCTCTGCTTAAATTCCTCTAGTAGCTGCCTATCACACTTAGAATAAAATCCATACCCCAGCCATGGTTCACAGACTGTTCATCAACTGTGAATGGCTCCTGCTGTCTCTTCCATGGTATCTCATGCCACTCCCTCACTGCTCTGTGTACTGCAACCATAGCATTCTGACTGACTTTCCAATGCACTAGGTGTGCTCTTGTGTCTAGAGTTTTGCAGTGACTGTGCCCTCCTGGGAATGCTCACTCCTCACCATATTGATCTGCACCCCCAATTCATTCAGCTTTGTGCTCAAATATCTCCTCCCCAGAGCAGCCTTCTACCACTATTAATCTAAAAGAGTAGCCCTCATGCCTCTGTCCCATCCTGCTTTCTTGAATTTTCTTGTCTCTTAGCAGTGGACTGCTACACATGAGAGTATCAACTATTTCTGTTTTAATGCCAATAATGCCTTAAACTGTATCACTTTGGAAACATTTAGATATACATTGAATGGATGATACATGTATTGATGAGGGAATTACTATACCTAACTCACATTCACATTTCAATGATATCCTGGCAGGATCAGTCAGGATTTGACTAGTAACCCAAGTATAGAAGCCTAAGGAGAAATGCCCTTTTTTAAATGTACTTGATAACTTTGGAATTTTTCTTTTCTGTAGTTCATGGTTAATAGTAATTGCCCTCTTCTTAGTTTTAAGAAAATTAAAACATGAAAGCTCTCTTTCCCTCAGACAGGCACAGAACCAACTGAATTATTTGTTAAATTAATACACATTTTAGCACTTAATAGCTGGAAATAGATGAAGTGTGGGACATATAATATGCTGTCATCTGAGTCTTCACAATGACCTAAAATGTTTTCTGAGACTTTTAAACTATAAACAAGGTGTGATTTATGTTTTGGATATTGAGAGATTCTTCCTTTATATATGAACTTATTTATCCATCGACTCTCAGTAATAACATGGAAATATGGTAGGCAGGGTGCTGGCCCAGAGCAGTGTTGAGCTACATGGCAAAGATGTTTGGAATTCTTATATCTAGCTCCACATAGGTCTTTTGACCCCTAGTCAGACCTTGTAGAAAGTAACGATTTTGAGGAGTTATGCCCTCATGATTTTGTTGTAGTTCATCAGTTTTATGAGAGAGAAAGACAACTGTTATGTAGACTTTCTAGGAATGTTAATCATATTGGTAATAATGATCTTTACAAGTGCTGAGAATAGATGAGAGTAGATTTTTAAAGCATAAAATTCCAGTGTAATTAAACACTGTATCCATCCTAGTGCTCTTTTTAAAAAAATATATAATAAACTATATCAAAATTATGTATATTTTTTCTTATGTCAAAGTTTTGTTCTGCCTTGTTCTTTAACTGTTCACATTTTTGTTCTCGCACTTCAGGAATTGACAGTATTTTTCAGATGAATTAAACAGTAATCATTTTAAACAAAAAATTACTTCATATATTAGGTGTTAACAAACTTTTTTGTAAAGGACCAGAAAATAAATGCTTTTGCCTTTGCGGGCCATATTGTTTCTGAGGCAGCTATTCAGCTCTGCCATTGTAGTGTGGGCAATATTTGAATGAGCATCGCTGTGTTTCCCAAAACCAAGCAGCAGACCAGATTTGGTAGTTTGACAACCCACGTTATATATAACTGTACCTCATATTTTTTAGTAATAAGATTCTGTGTTTCTTGAGGGTGGAAGCTATCATGTGGTATAGAATGAAGCAGATTCATCCCATAAATTCTAGTTAAATTGATTTAAATAAAATAAAAACTATATAATAATTGCTTAATAGGAAGTTTTCAATGTTAAGAAGACGACATTATTTCTTGTGAAATCCAGTATCTCATATAAAAATATCCACAGGATGAATACCACTTTAGTTTTAGATAGTAAAAAATAAAACAAAACAACAGCAACAAAATAAATTCCTCCTTCCCAATTAATTAGTTTGGTTTATTTTATTAGGTATGACTAATCACATTTCCCCTTTAACCCTGACTGAGAATCAACATCTAAGTAGGAAATAAGAGCTAGGTTTTGTGCTCTGCTATAGCAGCCACCATTAGCCTAGGTTTTCTAGTACTATTATCTCCTACACCTTCATAGACTTTATTCTATTGTGAAAGTAAGTGGGAAATAGATATGTAAATGTCATCTGTTAGGTATAATGGAAAGGGTTGTAACTTCTTGACAAAGATGACTTTTGAGCCCTATTTAAAATGAGAGGCATGGACTGGATGAGAGGAAAAGAATGAAAGTAATTTTAGATTAGAGTAATATAAGCAAAAACATCAAGGTAGGACTTTCTGGAATATTGGGCTGAGTTAGATGGCATTGTGAAACAACAACAAACAACAAAAGCACATTTTAATCACAGATTGACCAGTTTTATCAGTAGAAAGGAGTTTGAATTCCCCAATTCCTCAAGAGCATAAATAAAAAATTTTAGTTGGCATTGGGGTCACTATTCTTTGGGAGTTATTTAGAGGTTTTAGTAGTGGAACAGTTTAGCTTTAATTGGTACTACTTGCCATAATAATAATAATTATATATGTGTTTGTAAGGTAAGAATAACTATTTTATATGCTTATATAAATTATTATATTGTACTAATTATCACACCAAATACTAATAATGATTTGCTAGTTATTATAGGACAATTCTTACTATATTGTGAAAAAATGTTTAAGCAAAAAAGTTAATATTTTAAAGTATACCACCTAAAATATGTAGTACTTTAAATTGTTTTGGCTTTTATGTTTGTTTGCTTAAAACTTAACTCATACATATGTCTTTACATGTTTATATCATTTTATTTCCTGTAAATAACATTTTCTAATTTTGATTTTCTTCTCTTTCAGTTGTTTTACAGGTTTGCAGCCTGGTCCTTTACCCAATCAAGTTCATTGAAACTGTGAGCTTGAAAATTTACCATGAGTTCAATTGGGGTTATGGCCTGGCCTGGGGTGCAACTATATTTTCATTTGGGGGTGCCATCCTTTATTGCCTGAACCCTAAGAACTATGAAGACTACTACTAGAACCAATAGTCTCCAAAAACAACAGCAACCATCCAACAAAAGGATTATGTCTGCATCTTTTGTAACTCACTATTTTCTAAAACACTTGTGGAGCATCAAGCAGTTTGCTCAGTTGATTTAATATCCTTTGCCTTTTGGCTGTCAACATCATAACCAGCTTTTACATCCATTTTAGGGACCTGCACAAATAAGAGAGCTGATTAGACGTAGGCAAATGCTGCAAACTTCCAATATGTTCATGTCATTTTTCTTGACAAGTGAAGGGTCTATATGACAGCAACCGTTGTGAGAAAGTAGATCGAATGAGAATTGCCTGAATCTCCTGTTGCCTTCAGGGGAGCAGCTGGCATAAGCAACATTTAGAAGTTCCTTTGCAATGACAAGGATTCCACTGTTAGAGCCCTTATCGCCTGCTATCCCACCCAATGACTACATTGGTTGTTGGTTATTTGCTTGAATGAGCCCTTGAAAAGTGAACTGCCCTTCAGCATCTAATGGGAGTTGTGAATGTAACTAGTTAATGGTACACATTCCACCTTCAAGAATACTCTTTTTAATGGGAGGTTGTGCTTTGGCAATCAGCATCTCCCTGGGAAGGGAGTCAAGACTTGGAGACATGTGCTTTTCATTATGTGGTTAGAACGTGTGCCTCAGCTCTATCTAGAATGGGGAAAAATTGAGGGTCTCTATTTTCCCTGGGGCAACCAGAAAGAAATATGCATGAGTTGCTTTTGTGCCCTTTAAATCATTTACCAAACATTGCAGCAAACAATTGTGCATATGTAACAAGCTTAATGTTTTTATAGAAGGTGAACCATTAGTATAAATGGTAATAAGTTTTCCCTAACCCTCCACATACATTTGCCTATTATACATAAAATTAATATTTGCTCTAGTGAAGTGGTTTGAACACTAACCTTGTACACGTTGTTAAGAGGCTTAGATTGGTATTCACACTTATTAACCATACAAAAGTATGGTACCTTAAAGCTTTTTGCTCTATGTTCTCTACTGTGTCACTGGAAAGTGTTAATAGAATTGCCTAAGAAGAAAAATTGAAATGGTGTTATTCTGAAAATTAATGATTCTTCTGTAAGCACTGTAGTTCAAAATAGAGTAGCAATTAGGATGATCATTTTGTGTAAAATTCATTAAAATAGAAGGCTGCTATTTTTTGCAAGTATTTTAAATGTCTTCATTTTTTTAAAAAAAAGAATAGTCATAGATTTATATAAATGTCTCAGTAGAGAAGTAGAATTCATCCGGTTATCACCTGGTCCTCTGAAATTAACTGATGGGCTAACTGATTTGTACACACAATTATTATAGATTTATGTTAAGAAAATCACTTACTGACCATTCAAATGGAAGGAACTATCAATGATAGGGAATAAGTTTGCAATTAATCTCATATTGCAAACTTGTGTTAATTTTGTTTAATATACAAACTTGGATAGTTTAATTATAAACATATTTTTATATCAAATATACAGTTCTAATATAAAAGTTATAAATATTTTTGTTAACAAAGATACTAAAACAGTATGTTCTGGTTTTGGCCCTCTTGCAGAAAGAAACATTGGAAAAATCATTTAAAACGTACCTGTGTGTTACTGTATTGCAAAATCTGTTAAGAGCAGGACCATATCAATAGTATTTAATAATTTGCTTTACCCCCCAAAGCAGAGTTCTACTTTCAGCTTGTCTTAAGAATGGTTGCCAAAATCAACAGACAAAACTATTTTATTATTCAAATGCTAAAACAGCCCGCTTATCTTATGAATTTTCTATAGAATCACAAATATGAACTACCAGGATTAATTCTTACTTTACCAATGATAGACAAAAGTGATGAAATACATCATAGAGAGAAACCTTTATAAAAGTATATGATTCTATAATGAATCCTAAGAAACTGCGAGTGGAAATTTCTCAGAAAGATATTAGTATTATAGAATCTTT
>VSMD01125561.1:0-74425 GCA_008750895.1 Mirza zaza | reverse complement strand
GTGGCTCACGCCTGTAATCCTAGCACTCTGGGAGGCTGAGGCAGGTGGATTGCTCAAGGTCAGGAGTTCGAAACCAGCCTGAGCAAGAGTGAGACCCCATCTCTACTAAAAATAGAAAGAAATTAATTGGCCAACTAAAAATACATAGAAAAAATTAGCCGGGCATGGTGGCGCATGCCTGTAGTCCCAGCTACTAGGGAGGCTAAGGCAGGAGGATCGCTTGAGCCCAGGAGTTTGAGGTTGCTGTGAGCTAGGCTGATGCCATGGCACTCTAGCCTGGGCAAAAGAGTAAGATTCTATCTCAAAAAAAAAAAAAAAAAGCTGATAAGAGACTGGCATACTTGACCCCCATAAACTCTCTCGCCAACCAGCCTCATGTGGTAGTGGTGCCAGTCAGGCACCATTAAATCGTGAGCATAGCAGCCATCAATTTAGCCCTTATAGCTTATTAATGTTCTAATAGTGCTGGTCAATTTGGTAGGATTAGTTCATTGAAACTTATTTAATTCTTTGGTATTTAAAATCCATTCATTTTAAAAATAAAATTAAAATATAAAAGACAAAAATGTACTAATAAAAGTAAAAGGATTTGTCCTGTAAAATTTGATTTCAGTCAAAAGGCTGCCAGAAGTCCACATGTGGCTTTACGGAGGTTTCCTAGCCTTGCACAAGTTTATAAAGGTTGAGAGAGGTTAGAGGACTATACAATGTCAGATAGCTAGAGACAGAGCTGGACATGGAGCCAAGATCTGAGCTCTTTCAGCTGGGTACAGGGTTTTTCCATCTTCTTGCCAGAGTGGCTTGTCAGAGAGAGCTCATAAACTATTGTGGGAGTGATGAGCCTTTTGGATACTGCAATCACAAATTGTAATCTTTCTCTCCAATCCAAACTCTTATAGTCCCTATTGTTCATTCCATTCATTTTTCAAATCTTAGATTTGTTGAATTATTAACTTTTTATGTGATTAGGTCTTGATGATCAACTTCCTAAAATTACAAAGCACATCTTATGCTGCAGTGTATCTCTGATGGTGCCTGGCTTGGCAATAAGCACAGATAAGGCATTTGTGGACATGTGTACATGTCTGTCCAACATCTCTTCTCTCCTGCATTTCAGGTTGTTCTGGTGGGATTGCCAATAACAGCACCCAACCTTCTTATACTTCATATCCCCTTCTCTGCATTACAATAATTGGCCCAGGATCTGGCACATGCTTATGCTGTTCAACCAGGCTTTTCCCAAGGATTTTATATAGGATGTAGCTCTTTTTCCTCTGGGATTTCTATGCTGGAGGTAATAGATCAGGCATCCTCAAACTATTGACCGCCAAGGACATTTATCCGGCCCGCAGGGTGTTTTTGCCATGGCTGCCTGTCCTGCTTAGCAGCCAGACTTGTCCCAGGCCCACAGTGTGCATGTGTGGAATGTGCACTGCACTCTCCAACGGGCCTCCAACGGTCTGAGGGACAGTGAACTGGCCCCCTGTTTAAAAAGTTTGAGGACCCCTGTTTAGAGCTATTTACATCCACATCCCTCCTTTCCCAGCTGCTGGAGTAAGTCTGACTGCAGTAGTAAACAATTAAGCCAACTCACTAAGAGCTACACATGGGGCAGATGGAAAGCCTTGACGCCAGATCTCCCTTGGGTTTCTGTTAAAAGGGTCAAGACATTCCATTTTATGCATAGTCTATTCTGAGTTGTTTTTGTCACTAGCAACTAAAATTATATGCTTGGTGGCATAGTCTTTTGCTAGTAGATCATCATTGAGTCTTAAAAACATAGGGCAGCAAATACTATGGTAGAGATGGACATATACTGCAAAAGCTCAACACTCTGTAGAAATAATTATGAAAGATATTCTAGGAAGAAATGTGACTAAGCATGGACCATCAACGTGTTGAACTACATAAAAATGCGATACAAGTGTCAGCTACTATTACCCTCTTTTATGCTTAAATCCCCTCACTTTATATTAGTTGTTCTCAACCCTGGTTGTGTTAACAGGATCCCTGCAGAGCTTTTTAAAAATGCACATATTGAAAAAGGAACAAACTATTAATACAAACAACTTGGATGAATCTCAGGGTCATTATGCTGAGTCAAAAAAGTCAATCTTAAAGGGTTAGATAATGTATGATTCTGTTCAGACAGCATTCTCACAGTGATCAAATTATAGCCACGAACAGATTAGTGGTTGCCAGGGGTTCCAGTTAGGGGGGAAGAGTGTGACTCTTAAGGGGTAACACAAGGGAGTCTCTTTGTGGTGATGAAACAATTCTATGTCCTGATGGGGGTGATGGTTACATGAATATACACGTGATAAATTTCATAAAACTATATACCAAGGAAAAAAATGTATGTACAGTCTGTATCTGAGTTAATACTATCATTCCAATGCCAATTTCCTGGTTTTGACAAAGTACTGGGAATATGTAAAATATCAATAGAAGACAGATGAAGAGTACGGTAGACAGAAACTCTCTGATCCATTTATGTGCTGAGTTTTAAACTACTTCAAAATAAAGTTATTTAAAAGGGAAAGAAAAAATAAACATGCTGAGGCCTCACCCTGGAGGTTCTAATTTAGTGTGTATGTGTTGTTTTAGTATTAAATCCAGTGGGTCTGTGTTTAGATATTTGTATTAAAAACAAAATTGTCAAAGTTCTATCATGCATTGCTAGGATTGAGAACTATTGTCCTTTGAGATATTCATTAGCTGTTCTATAGACATTTCAACATGCTTTTGAACTTATAAAAAACAGGGAATTTTGACTCATTTTGACTTAAAACAGTTCAATGACAAACTTTATTGAATATAAAAGATTAAGGCTCAAAGTCATATTGAAAACTCTTATGGGGATAAAAGAAAGAAGGAAATCTGTAGTTATAATTTGATTTGCTTATGTATTATACATACTATATATGTAATATATATGTATGATAAATATTCTCATGTTATCTATATGTATCTACTCTTTTTTTTTTTTTTTTTTTGAGACAGAGTCTCACTTTATTGCCCAGGCTAGAGTGAGTGCCGTGGCGTCAGCCTAGCTCACAGCAACCTCAAACTCCTGGGCTCAAGCAATCCTGCTGCCTCAGCCTCCCAAGTAGCTGGGACTACAGGCATGTGCCACCATGCCCGGCTAATTTTTTTTTCTATATATATTAGTTGGCCAATTAATTTCTTTCTATTTATAGTAGAGATGGGGTCTCGCTCTTGCTCAGGCTGGTCTCGAACTCCTGAGCTCAAAGGATCCGCCCACCTCGGCCTCCCAGAGAGCTAGGATTACAGGCTTGAGCCACCGCGCCCGGCCTATGTATCTACTCTTAAGTCACCAGCTTCTAAAGGTTATAGTTTCTTTCACCAATATCAGGATACTATTTAAAGATATTTCCTCTCCTACATGTATTGAAGATGCCCAAGTATGGACAAAAGCAACAAAGAACTCACATTTACTATTATATGCTAAGCTTGATAATAGGTAAAAATTATTTTATTAAAGTCTCATAACAACCTGCAAGATAGGTATCAATATTGTTATTTACATATAAGGAACAGATTGAGAGGCCAAATACCCCGTTCAATGCACACAATTGGAGAAGCTGGATTCCAACCCACATTCTTTCCATGCCAAATAGATATCCCTGTAGGGACAAGCAACTGTGAACAGGGAAAAGCTGATAAAAGTCTATTAACAGGAAGAATCACAAATAATGCTATGAAATGTTAGAACAGACGAAAACAATAAAGTCACTTACCTAGTATATCTTTGTGAGTGTAAAAGCGTGTCTTAAATGGCTTGTATTCATGGATCCGTTTGAAGGTTTTTCCCAAAGGGGCTGGTGGAATTATTTTGTTACAAACAGCACAGCAAACAAAGTTTGAGTAATTTGAATTTCTGATCATAGTTAAATTTCAGATGTCTTCTATTATTTACAGTTAAAATAATGTTAGGATCAGAAAAAAGTAGTTTTAAGAAAAGATAGAAGATTAAGAAAGCAGGAAGAGGTTCAGGGTTTTAGGACAATGCTAAATACTGGTAAGGATTAAATGATGCACCATGATTAGGTAGTGGTTATGTGCCTAACTATTAAAGAATGGTACTAAAAGCCCCTGCCATAGAAGGCAAGGGCACTGGAATGGGGAAGATTTTAGTAGTTGCTCCCTCCTAGACTCTAGCATGAAATTGTTAACTTACTTAGCAACTGTTGCTAGGTAAGACAAGCTTTGCTCATAAAAGCAACTTGAAATAATGACAGAAGGAAGCATTATGCAGCCATTCATTTTCCTGATACTTTCTGTATTGGTTTCCTATTGCTGCTATCTTACTATTTTCTGTTGCTGATAACAGAATACCTGAAACTGGATAATCTTTAAAGAAAAGGTATTTATTTCTTACAGTTATGGAGGCTGAGAAGTCAAAGGTTGTGGGGCTGCACCTGGTGAGAGCCTTCTTGCTGGTGGGGACTCTGCAGAGTCCCAAGGTGAAACAGGGTTATCACGTGGCCAGGGACTGAGGGTGCTAACTGTGCTAGGTCAGGTCGCTCTTCCTCTTCTTATAGAGCCACCATGTTAATCCATTAACCCATTAATTCCATATGGTTCAATCCATTCATGAGGGTATGATCTAATCATCTCGTAAAGGCTCCACCTCTCAATACTGCCACACTGGCAATTAATTTTCAACATGAGTTTTGGAGGAGTCAAATACTCAAATCATAGCACCACTGTAACAAATAAACCCAAGTCCATGGTTTAAATACAACCCAAATTTATTCTCTTGTTTTTAAAAACGCATAGTTAGCTAATCTGTTCCTATAATTTTAGAAAAACAGCTAAAAAATTCTGCCTATCACAAATATCTACGCAATTGACACATCAAGTGACGGAATTTTAAAAAATTGCCTAACAATGTCATATACAGCATCTACCTAGCAGAACTGCTTTTGTAATGAATCAGTGTCATCAATGAGATTAATTTCGACAATAGAACTCCCATGGGGCCCTGAGCTAAGTGTACCACAAAAGTTATCCTATAATTCCTTCATGAATCACATTTATATTCACATAGATGGCCTGATAACTACCTGATGACATTAAGTAATTCTATCAAAGGTGCCAGATTTGACTTCAAGGGTTAATGGGGACTGGGAGAAAAGAGATGAATTACTACTGAGAATTAAGATTACTGCATGCACTATCTGGATTAAAAACTGAGGCCACCTTTGTCAATATGACTCTCCAATCTGTTCCTAGAAATTCTTGCTCAGAAGGGAGAGTAACCAACTGGTCTTGATTTGCCTAGGACTGTCCCTGTTTTAAAACTAGAAGTCCTAACCTTCCGCAGTGCCTGGAAAAGAGGGGTTTGTCCACCCATGTAAGATAAGGCTGTAAAAACAATAACTTCACTATTTTAGGAAATTCTTGAAAACCAATTTGTCAATTGAACAGCCCTCAACTGTTAAGGCAAGTAGCTTTTCTAACAGAACATTAGATTACTCCCGTGGGGATAAAGGTTACTTACTGTTTATCAAGCAATAGTTCACTTATCAAGATATTCTTCAAGACCTAATCTATTATGTCGGGAACTTTGCTCAATCTCCACCAAATTTCTACATTGAAAGATATTCTTTAACCACTTGAATTTGGACTCCAAAACACTATAAATATCTTCCCTGATCATCCCCTTCTTAAATACAACTAGCTTTGTAAAAATGGCATTTCCCCCCTAGTGTAGTAGGTTTAATAAATTTAATTTTGTTTCAGCAACAGGTTAATCTGATGGTCTTTTGGGGAAGATGGCAGTTAACAATCCTTTACATAATTGTGTTTCAAAACACAGGAGTGTTTCTGTACTTAACACCTAAACATTTTATTTTTAAGGGCTAATGTGGCTGCTTAATTATCATGTGGACATTTACACCTGTGTCGAGCATCCTTGACTAAGTGACCCCGTATTAGAAAAAGATTCCATCTTATATTTCAAAAGGCATCATGCCAGCAGAGACCAGATGTTCACCTAATCAATAAAGACGAGTTGTCTTATTGATATGTCTTAACCATAACCAGACAAGGGCCTAACCCTTTACTCTCAGTCCTCACCAGAGAACTCAAGGGCCATAAAAAGATCGGGACTTTGCCAGCTAGATGTGGCCATCTCTATAGACACTGTCCTACTGTCACTTGTGATCTGTACCCATCATCTGCCACTGAAGCCTCTGCACAAATCAAGGACTTTGCCTTGCAAGACACTGATGATCTGGATCAGCCCAGAGCACTCCTCTTGTCCACGTCACTTTCCTTGGACAGGTTCATTAACCCCTTTTTTAAATCCTCTTTTCTCTTCATGTTGAAAGTGACCATGTTTAACGTGGAAATTTTAATCTTAACATTTATATACTGATTATGTATACTACTGTGTAGTATATGTAATAGGTACCAACATAGTAGGTATGTTTGCAATATTGACTGACTTGTAGATTGGCTTGAGCTTGTGTGTCTGTGGCTCTGGCTACCAAGTAAATGGGTAATACTAAGAAGAACTGCCTCCTTGGGAACTCCATGTAGCTCGTGGCTTTTATGATTAAAACAACATCAATAAAAGTCTGACCTTGTGGAAAGACACGAATATGCGTGGACCTGTTATGTCTGACCTTGCATCACTCGTGACAACACCTAACAGGTGGTATTTAATATATAATAGTGAAAAGATCCTTAGACTTTGGAGCAAGGAGATCCAGGTTCCAGATTTGACTCTGAGAATCACTATGTTGTTGGGTAAATTTCTTAACCATTCTTAGCCTGTTGTCTTAACCATAAGCTGACATGATTGGACCAGGTGAAGTCTAATATTCAAAATCCTCTATTTCAAAAGATATTTTATTTTTGATGGTTATGCCCTCATTCAATAGAGAATGGATGAAAACATCAACACATAACTAGACAGCCTTTGACACTCTGCACTAACAAAGACTGTACAATAATATAAACTTGTTCCTAAAATTCAATGTGATTCTTCCCTCACACCACTTTTCACAGTGCTGCGCTTGACTGAATCCACTGCTGCCTTGGTCCATTCCCATAGATAACACATGGCTTAGGACTGCATGCTGTACAGTGTCTGCTGCCCTTCTGCACTTCAATAGCTTCTTGGTAGTTTACCCAACTAATATTTCCCCTGCCACTGAATATCAACTTATTTTGCTGAATAGTAAAAAATTCTAAAAGACAGCAATGTGACATTAAACACATAAGGTGAAAACAGAAGAACCCTAGTTCTAAGACAACCAAAATACATGGGGAAACCAAAAGCAAAAGATAATATTTAAATTAAAAGGCATTTTGTACTACCTAATTGCATTTAAACTATTTGAAGTACAGTATATGGGGAGGCATAGCAAAGAAATACTTAAGTCTCAGTAGTAAAGATTTAATCTATTTCCATGTAGATAAACTCAATTAGCTAAGCTCTGTGTATCTACAAATGAGATATAATTGCATTTTCATGTACTTTGCAAAACCACAATAAAGTACTAGAAATTAAAAAATAACATTATGATGACAAACTCTGCCTGTGCTGTTGTTACTACCTGGTAATAAATGAAACAAAACTTCAGAGATGAGATTTACTACTGAGCCCTAATTATAATGATTTAGAGAAGAAGGTAAATATCTAGCAATGAAACAGGTCCAGAACCCTGTCAGAGAGATTTAAATTACATAAGGTAAACCCAGTAAAATAAGGAGACCTTATTTCTTGTCTATTGAGTAGTTCTAGTTTTTTTTTTTGAGACAGAGTCTCACTCTGTTGCCCTGGCTAGAGCGAGTGCCGTGGCATCAGACTAGCTCACAGCAACCTCAAACTCCTGGGCTCAAGTAATCCTACTGCCTCAGCCTCCTGAGTAGCTGGGAATACAGGCATGCGCCACCATGCCCGGCTAATTTTTTTTTCCTCTATATATTAGTTGGCCAATTAATTTCTTTCTATTTATACTACAGACAGGGTCTCGCTCTTGCTCAGGCTGGTTTCGAACTCCTGACCTCAAGCGATCCGCCCGCCTCGGCCTCCCAGAGTGCTAGAATTACAGGCGTGAACCACTGTGCCTGGCCAGTAGTTCTAGTTTTTAAATAACTATTAAGAACACTTGGTTTTAAAACATCACTGTAACATTAATTTATAAACAAAAATAGATAACATTTAGTTATAGTCAAATAAAAACACCATACCTCAGAATAATACCTTTTTTAATAGAAGAAAAACGCCAGTTACTTTGGAATATCTTCTCATTTAATCTTCATTTTAGTAGCTGAGTGGGGATATCTTTTCAATTAAAATAAAATTCTGGACCCAAAACAGCTGAAATGAAAACCAAAATGTATGAACCATTTGTGGCTCTGTAAAAACTATTTGTCAGAGCTAACTTGGTTTTCATTTCTCACCCCTTAATGTTGACTTCAGGATTTAAAATGACTATTTCTCTTTCTTTTCAAATATAGGTTCTATACCAGGTAGACAATGAACATCTCCTATGCAAATAACAAAACATAACTAAACTCATAATAGCTGCAAAGGCACAATTCACCTTAAAATATTAAAAACACCATGCAAATTTAATAGCACTGGGTATTTTTATTACATAGAACTTAATAATTAACAAAAATAACTTCTATTCTCATGGCATTTTAATAAAAGGATTGAATAAAAGAAAAATATTGTGACATTTTCTGTGGAAAAGGAATGAGATGATGGCTGCAGCTACGAAAGGAAAAAATTTACTACAGTTGTCTGGGTGCAACTGCTGTCTTCTCTCCTCATTAACATATTTTAGAACAAGAAACATGATACTGTGTGCTCATAAAGTCTTTCATCTGAAGATTTCAAAGTCCTGAATAAAGCTCCATTTGCAGTAACCAGCACTATTAATCCCATTTAGATGTTTTCCTCCTCATATAACTATGTCCCTCACTGTCAATAGCTTCATAGAGGTCCTTTTTATTCTCTTGTGTTGCATGTAGATAACCAATATATGCCACGCAAAGTGAAAGGGTTACCAATCCGAAAGCCATTACAGGTTTGTTCTGTCAAAGAAAAAAAAATTATAAAGTCTCATTAAGACTATAATTTAAAGAGACCCAAATATGTGTTGTACTTTCCTTCTGATATGCCAAGTCTTTGTTACCACACTAGCATTCCTATGGCAATATTTCTATTATAAGTATTAATTCAATTCACTCAACTCCTGATTAGCGATTATAGAAGACTCTTGCTTCTCCTCTCTAGTCTTTATCGTATCTAAAGCCTGGATATCTGAGACCTCCATCCTCAGGAAGGTGACACTTGGGACAGGCATGAGACATAGAAATTGGTCTGATTCTGAGTTTTCAGTGTTATCTGTGTGACTTGTCTGAGCCCATTTGCAAATGGAGAGAATTTGCAAACCTCAAATTAGTTCACTTTATTATGTAATAATGAGAATCAAGGAATGAAGTACAGATGCTATTCTTCTTACCAAAGTCATAAATAACTGTCTTAAAGTCTTATTAAATATTAGACCCAGCAATAATGACAACATATACACTCTTCTCTGGGAATCTACTCTATTACTGTGAGGGTGGAAAGCACTCCTTTCAATTACCTCAAGAAACTGAGTGACTGGAACAGATTTTATGCTATTATAATCACCTTGATTTACTGCTGGAAAACAAAGACCCTAAGAAGCAAAGTGATGTAGCTTGAATTTAAATATATATATATATATAAAAGATATATATATAATATATATAAAAAAGATGTGTACAACCCCAGAGAAGTGTTTTGTCTAATACTTTGTGATTCCTGAAACTGTAACTAAGACGCCCCTCTTAGTGCACATTTACACTCAACAAATTGGTCTTCTCTTAGGTCAGTGTAAATGCACAGCAGTGATACAGACAGTATTTTCTGATTCTGTTACCATACCTGCTGTATTACTACTATTTCAAATCTTAATCACAAAAGAATAAGGGTCAAACTTTTTTACTTAGATGAACATCTAAGAAAAGCCACAACCTCAGAGCAGTTTAAATTTGCAATTCTTGAAATGCTTTTAGCAATTAAAAGAACACATTAAAGTTTTTAAAACATTCTACCTTGATTTAAAGATTTGATGGTAAGCTGACCTATTTAACTTCCAAACAGTTTACACTGGCAGATACATTATTAAAATTCTAATCAGATTCAATATATTTAAATACCTACCATATTTTATAATTTGATTCCATTTACATTTATTTAAAAGTATAATTCGCCAAATCAAATATATTCAATAATTTGCAATAGGCAAATAGTGATGAGCTACCTCCGTAACAGTGTACAATTGTATGTTTTGGAATTTTTAGGAAAATGTTTGCAATATCATTTAGATAAAAATGTTACTAATAAAAGACTGCAACTGCAGTCTGTAAGAATAATTGGATTTTTATTTTGGTTTCTTTGTTTAAACGGAAGGTCTTATTTACCTAATAGTACCCGATCAAACAAGAAAAACTGCCTTCAAATAATGTAACGATTATAATAGTACTTTAAATATTTTGAGAAGTTGATCCACGAGAGTGCACCCATTTTCTATTATTACTCTCAAATGGCCTCAAAATATTTAGTTTTATATGTGAAACAGTATTTAAAATTTTTCCTCCACCTGCTTTTATTCAGAGGTCTTACTAGTCAACACAAAATTTCCACGATAAAATCAAATGTTACAGGAAAATAAGAACTTTCTATTCTGACAGACTGGTTAGATTAAACATAAGTCTTTTCCTGGACACATATCTTACAGGTTTAATGAAGAGCTCTGGATTCACAGCTCGAAATAAGGTCGTTGTGCGTACTCCTCTGAGCCCTGGGTTTTGAAAGTCTTTCTCTTTGGGTGGTTCCTTTTTAAATGTTGGAGGCTCAGGTGCTGAAGACATCTTGACAAATGCTGACTTATTACCTAAAAACAAAATAACACATTTTTTCCCTTCATAATTGTGTTTGATAAATTACTTTAAAAAAGATCATTCTGACTCTTTTTTTGAAGTCCAGCCCAGATATGTGTACCAAAAATGCCCACTGTCTTACTACTTTGCCTAATACATACTTTATAAATGGCGCTTTAAGTTTATTTTGGTAAATCATTAATTATTTTATTTCTCATCTCTTAAAACAAACCAGTGTGGTAGGCAAGGGTTGTTTTCCTACTTTTACAGAAATCCAGAGAATTGTTGCTTGGTCTAAGTCACATCGTGTTGTTATAAGAAGACAGGACTGAGGGTAGGAGACGCTAGTGGGTTATCCACTCTCTTCCTCACCAACAGCCCTTCCAGGATAGCAACCTGAGGGAAGTACTAGCACTCCTTTGCTCAATATCTTCTCCTGCAGCTTTATTCCTGGATCCTTTCCCCTGATGCTGTTCTGCTTTCCTCCACTGGCCCACCCAAGCACTCACTGCATTATGCAGTGACCATTAAGTAGCTATTTGCACTCACTCTCCCTTTGCCTATCAGCAACTTTCTGTGCAGAACAAGCTCTGCTAGCTCCCTAATCTGAGTATCTTTTTTCCTCTTGGCTACTCTAAATCCATCCTATTAAACCCAAGCATGTCTTTTGCCTTCTGGTTCTCCTAGCGGTAGCATCAACATTTGGGGAATATTTTTCTCTTCTAGGTATTATTAGGCAAAAGCTTACCTAATGCTGGGGTGGGAAGTGGGGGTAGAAAGGGAGGACGCAGAGAAAGAAACCTTCTAAAGACTGAAATTAATGATAATAAAATTATTGGAGGAAATACTGGAACCCACTGTGTAGTAAACCTTATGAAATAAGAGTGAAACATATTTAAACACTCACTGGGGCTTTATTTGTATAAGTATTCTTTATTCATTAAGTCTTCTATTTTATAGACTTTATAAAAGCAATATTTTTGCAACTTAGTAGTTATGGAGAAAACTAGGAACTCAGCTTTTCAAAACAATGTGTGTTGTAGTAGTCACTAAATATTCATCTATACCACTTAATTGGGTACACACCCCTTCAGGGACATCTGCTTGAAGGGAAAGTAGTTCTCAGACACTTTCTATGGCGGCAAAGTCTTCAGAAATGTTCACTGTTGGCTGTTCCATCATTTGTTTCCCATGCATGTCATAGTTATCATTGTCGTATTCATCATCATCATCACCATCACCACCACCACCATGGCTTTCTGGCTACATTTTTACAACTGTCAGCACTCCTGTAGCAATTTCAAGATTTGATAACTCTTGGGAAATAGCTAACAGTAACAGTAGCAATTGAGTGCTAGATTGGTGCCCACACCACATTTGGTTGGAGTCTTCTTCCAAGTGGCCCTCAGGGGATTCCACAGGAATCAAACCTGTTTTCTGCCAACATTTCACTTTTGCAGCTGCCCTTATAGATGACCAGGTCTCCACAATCATGTCAATGGCTTACTTCATGTTTATTTTCTCAGTTTTCTCCTCATCACATAAATTTGGAAAAAGCTATTTCAGCAACTGCTTTGAGCTTTCACTGTGTGAATTATACCCTGATCCAAAGGCTGCAGAATGGCTGTGCAGTTCAGTGGGAAAAAATCCATACATACATGATCATGGGAGTATGTTATACACAGAGTAACTGTCAGCAAGAGGACACTACATTTTGCTCCTTGGATTCTCTTGTCAATCTTTTTCAGTTATTCATTAATATAATTCTCATCATTCGGGCATGTGTACTGGCTTGGTAATCACAGGGGAACAACAATGAACATTTTTGAAGTACTTGGGATTAGCTGACTTGATCCAGAACGCATTATAGCATAACAGCAATCATCATTCTGTTTTATTCCTTTGCAAAGTCTACCTTTGGCATGAAGAATAAGATAAGGTAACAACTGGTAAAGCATATCTCTTTCATTAGCATCTATAACATCATTCAAGCTATAATCAGCAATTGTTTTATTTTTTTAAATTTCTCCTGCACCTAATAATTTCTACTGGAACAGTGTTTTCATCATTACAGGCAACTTCTGAAACAATTAGATAACATGACTGAAATCTGTTTAGGCATCCCACACTTGCTTGAAACTCACCATGCCCAAGGTTGGCAAAAATCTGATACTTTCTGCTGTATAAGTGATACATTTACCATGCCCATTTCTTGCACAAACTTCATACCATGCAAAAACCTGCTACAAAAGGGACTTCACATTCACTTCTGCTTTAGTCCCAGAATCCCTTCAACTTTCTCTATCTTGGCTCAAGCTTTTAAAAATGTGGACAATGTAAAGGGAGTGACATTAGATTTCTTTGCTTGTGGCAGTAATCTACTGCTTCCACTACTGTCATTGTTTTCTTCTAATGAAAACTACTGGAGTTTCATCTTTCCCCTCTTAGCCATGTTGGTAGGATGGATGGTGTTTACAAATGTATTTGGAATTTAAGTAACAAATGTTGACCACTGGGTGCCGACTTGAGGTGTCAGTGATGTTTCTCCCTGTGCCAAAAACTTGACTATGAATGTGGAAAAAGAGAATATGCACAATGAAGCAATCATTAAAGTGGAAGTAGTATTATAGTCAGTCAACAGCCCATACCTGTAAGAAATGTTAATTTAGGTACAGAACAGTTAATACACGGCCATGTTCTTTGGACTGAATCACACCCTAAGAGTGTACCACTATTTGAAACTGGGGAATTAAATAAAACACTAGGAAGGCCTGAAAAAGCAGATACATAAAGGTAAAACTCATTCTACCAAAAACTGACAGAAATATTTTCCTCTTATGATTGGAAAACAAAGATGTCCTATAGAAAATGGATTAAAGTTGTTCACTGGGAAGAAAAACAAGGTAATGGGGGAGGTAATTATAGAGAGTACAAATTGTAGAGCACAGAAGAGTCCTCAGGGCATAGTTTATCATGTACTCTTTGTGTGGATGACAATGTGCCAGGGCCTGAGGATGATTAACTCACTCCACCCCTAAAGTCCAAAATTATATATGCTGTGTGTAAAAAAATATATGTATATGTATATATATGGAGAGAAAGAGAGACTAGTTACAGCCAACAGAAATTTCACTATTTAAAAATACAGTGATGTTGAATGTCATATAATTCAACCTATATGAGACATGTCTGTAAAAAACTATATAATTGTAGTTATATGATATTCTAACACAAATTTTAATGACTTTTCATTGCAAGACTTCTTGCAAGACCGTTTTTTCCTTAGCAGAACCTACACTTCCTTTGTAATGAATCAAGAAAATAAGCAATCCAGGCAGTATGTGTTAAACTGCAACCTCTAGACATCCACATTCACTTTAATAATGCACTGCTTATGTTAAACTCATTACCAGAAATAACAAGGAACACTTGAACTGGAAATGCACATATATATTTTTAAAAATTTAATGTACCATAATTTTCATTGTTTGTTATACTTTCTGGAAAGTATGAAATTAGCATTTTCCATTATTTATCATTCTTTTATTTGAAGTGGGATAAGGCAGCTCAATTTAATTGCTGCTTCTCCTTTTATGAGCCAGTCACTGAAGATACTACAACACTTCTCCCCAAATTGCATGAACTTATTTATATTATCTAAGAATTTTTAACCATCTGTACTTTAAAATAAAAATAAAAACAAAATCACCCTTTATACATAGGAGAAAATTCTTCTGTATTTCTTCACATGACTGGCCCACAGAGCTGTACATGTATGTCTGGAGTGGAAATTCAGGATGTGTCAGTTGAATAAGTATGTATAGTGCAAAATCTTAGTCATTTCTTCACAGGTGTGTAAATTATCAATACTTTTTGGGAAAACAAATCTCTGTTTCAACAAGTAAACTTTTAATCTAGAAGTAAAAGCTTACTAGCTATTTTCAAGTACAGAACTAATATAAATTCTATTTTAAAAGCTGTAGAATCAATCATAAGTTCAAACCAATACTTATTCTGACATTACCACTCAAATGAACTGTACCTAAGACAAAAGCAGTTAATGCCTAGCATCTTTCATTATGGGAAGACTTCATAAGTCTTCCCTTTTTCCTTACTTCTCCCCCACCCCCACTGCAGGTAACTGGCACTTATTTACATGATACTGACCAATCTCCATAGTTATACTCACTTTGAAGATCTACTTATTTTTAAGCTGAATTATAACCTCATTTTTAATGTGTTAAAAGGAGACTCACACAAAATACATATTGGCAGGGATGAAAGGAACTTGGAATTGGACTGTTCCTGGCTAAGTAATTTTGTGATGAATAAGTGTGCAGGCCTACTTGCAAAATAATAAATCAGGCATTCCTGGCTGTGCAATCTGTCCAGGTGGCCCTACTTTTATTTCTTCCTAATTTTTCCATCACCCACTTCTTGTTCCCTTAACTACTCATGATTAAGAAACTATTATCTTCTGGTTTCTGTTTAAATAGAGAATTCCACCTGCCTATAAAAAGGATCCAAACTAAGTTGCATTGACCTTATTTGTGCCTCCCTGATAAAATGCCCTTTACCTTTTTCTTCTGCCTATCCTCGTGTGAAGGAAATATGCAATGGAAAAAGGAAAGATAAAGGACTACCCTTACACAACTGCATGAAGGTCATTTGTATCTCAAAGCATGAGAATGTCCACCCCTGAAATTAATCACACACAATGTGAGAGGCTGTGAAGATGACCCTAGACAGAAAGTCAGAAATCAGTCATTTCTGAATGACTTTCTCTCCTTTAGTAAAAATCTTGCTTAGGGGGGTAATCCAGAATGTATTAATATTTGGCTATTGGAATTAAACAATTCACTGGCATAAAACTGGCATGACTATCTATGTTATACTGTACATGAAATTAGAGCAAGATATAATGAATATAAGAATTACTTTGCAGAAAAAACTTCATCTTCAAATATACATTTTAGAAATAAGCACCTCCACAGAAGACAAATCAAATTATCAGAATTGTATTATAAAATGTTAATGAGCAGGAACCCTGCAATAATCAAAGCCTTTCCTTTAAAACACTCAGGGAATTATAAAATGGACAAAATATTTTAATAAGTGTAAATACACTTAGTTTCACAAACCATACTATCTTAATACTTAAGAAACTAACTTGAAGTCTGAAGCAGAACACTTCAAAAATAATTTAGTATAAACAAGTTTGAGATAATCAGAGGACTCCATGGCTGGAGGGAATCTAGCAGAGCCTCAAATTCCAACTTCGCTATTTATACATAAGTGTGGATTAAATGAGGTGACATTTTTCAAGGATATAGCAGATATTCAATGAATGGTAGCTATTGTCCTCATCCCCACAAAGAGAAATCTAGACCTAAAGAGACTCTTTGCCAGGAGTGGGGGTGGGATAACCTACGTCTCCCAATTTGCAGCCCACCCCTATTTCACAACCTCACCCCATCTTACTCCTAAACTGATAAAAGGCCTTTGCATTTGTAAGTTATTACATGATTTAAGAAACATAAAATTGTGATAACGTAAGTTTTAAAAATTCTATATTTGTTTCTCATGCAAAATACACTTTTTAAAAAGTTTCTTTCCATCTCTTGAATTTACTGTACCTGAAGAACCGGAGAAAGGCTTTGTCAATGGCTGTTGCAGGTAATCTGAGGGCTGACAACCTGAGTCTTATTTGCCCTTCCCCAATGTTGTGGTACCTACACCACCGCTGGCTACTGAGGACTTACTCAAAGACAAATGCATTGGAAGCTTCCAGAAAAAACTGCATTCAATTAAATTCCAGACATTACGGTACAGGGTTGAAAAGACTGTCCGCACAGTGACTAAACAAAAGGGCCACCTCGTAAAAACTACAAAAGCATATTTCCCTAAATATGAGGGTCTACTGAGCGGGAACGGAGGAGGAAACGGGAGGGTTCCTGAGGTGGAGGTGCCTACGGACAAGGCACGGACTCGTGTCAAGCGCCTGAACGTGAGGGTCCGGGAAATGGGCTCTGTGGGGCCAGAAAACCCCAAGGCTTGGGCTGGGGGCTCAGGGCGTCCACGGAAGGGCAGAGGTTTGCGGCGCCTGGGGTGAGGCCCGCGCCCCTCCACCGGGCACCGCCGCCGCAGCTCACCTTCCGCACGGTCACCTCCTCTCAGCGCAAGCTACGGCTCCGCCTCGCCGCCGCCTGCGGGAGAGAGCGGCCGAGCGCGCCCGGCCCGGCCCCGCGCCACCACGCCCCCTACAGCCCGGAGGCTGCGGCGCAGGGGCGCGGGGTTGCAGGGACCAGTCCGGTGCTCGCCCCTCTGGCTCTAAGGACCTTGCGCCAGCCCCCAGTAATCTGTGGGCTGGAGTTTGCAAGGGCTATTTTCTCTTTCTTCCTTTTTTGACCTTTGGTTTTCCGCCTCCCAACGTCAAATAACCTTCCAGTTGTGTGTGTGTGTGTCTTCTATAAATAAAAGTAGACATCTCCAAGAAACATATATATTTATTTGATGAAAGCGGAAAGCATTCAGAATTGTGAAAGAAGGTTTACATCTGGGCTCCTCCTACCCCCATTTTAGGGGCATAGTCATTTAAATGTACAATTAATACTCTGCTATTCTGTGAGGGCCTTGAGAGTCCAGGATGCAAGATGTATGCAGCTGAAGTTGAGACTACAATAAATATGAATGCCGGTTTGCACACACTTTGTTGATGAATAAGTTTATTGGGATACAAGTTATAGTAAAACAAACAAAACAGAATAGAAGGGACCCAGATTTTTGCATGGCTTTATGTAAAACTTTGGCGAATGGATTTTGCATTTAAAACTTCTTCTCCCAAGCTAAATTAACACTGTATTTGATTTGAGGTTTACTTTTTTAAAGTTCATTGACATCTGGTATTATTGGGCAATCTTCTGGAAAAATAAGTTAAATTTCACTTAAAAAGCTGTTTGGTGAGGTAGTTGAGAACAACTGCAGGGCTACACAACATTATTGTGTTGCATCCTCACAGACCCACACCTTCTCCTGTCCCTGAGGGTTCTTCTCACTAATCTCTAAATGTCAGATATCACTATGGAAACGAAAGTACTTTTACTGTCATGATCAACACAAAGGGATCAGATGAAAGCATAAGTGAAATATAAGAACATTTAAGAAAAGAGCGTAAACTGTAGGTAAAGGCAGCAAAGAAAAGCCTGAACGCCTTGCTAATTTTATGGATATGAATACAATGCAAATGATATGACTTTAGTCATTATTATTTATAATTCATTCCATTTTATGATGCTTTTAAGAAATTGCTTTGAAGAATGACACCAGTCTGGATTCAGCTTTTATAATCTTTGTTTTGTGCAGCACCATTAATATTTAATAATATTTAACAGGAGATTTTATATTTAATGGGAGTGCATAAAACAAAGGTTCATTTGTGTGAAAATACATTCAAATTGACAAAAGATATCTATTTCAATCAGGGGTTTCCAAAGTGTCCTCTGGGGATGATACTGGTGGTCTGGGAGCATTCTCAAGGGATCTCTGATGGCACTGGTACTTTTTTTCCAGGTAAGAATTAATAGTTGACTTAAAATATTTAATAAGAGACCATTATCCGAAGTGAGGTATCACAAGATCAGAACAATAGGCTCCATTTGTACTCACCATCAAATTGGCACTGATTAACACTATGGTGCTCACATGGTAGTAATATTCTCCAGGGATTAGGGGGTTGGGCGGGTAAACTCACAACTAAAGGACTCGGTGAGTGTTGCAGAGGGGAAGGGCACGCCTCTAACCCTCACTTGGGTGAAGCAAAGACATAAAATGTAACCAAAATGTTTGTACCCTCATAATACCCTGAAACAAAATAAATAATAAATAAATAAATATAGAATATTTAATAAAAAAATACATTATTGGTGTTTTGTCAAAGGCAGGGTTTTTAAAAAAAACAAAAAACAAAACAAAAACATAAATACTAGCTTTTGTTTTCTCCTAGAAGAAAGTCAAGCCAAAGTAGGTGACATAATTAATGGGGTCTAGTATATCTGAGTCCCTTGAATGAATTATTAGTCAACAAATTAAAAAATTAAATATGTCATGGTAGTTTGCAAAAATAGTCCCAATTCTCTGCCTCCCCCTGTGTTCACACCCTTTTCCATGCCCTTCCACCCTGAATCTGAGGTCAGCCTTATGACTTATTTTGGTTAATATATTAGCAAAGATGACACAAAAAAAGCTGGAAAAGTGCCTGAACTGGTATACATGCTCCAACTAGCCTGCTGGAGACAACACAGAGCAAAGCCAAGTCATCCAAAAATTTTGACTGAGGCCACCCTAGATTGGAGATAGAAATAAAGAGGGGCCTTGTGAGGCCGTATCGCAGATCCATTGTAATTAGCCATGCACTTGGCAGGGAAGTCCTAAAGGTTGCAGGGAAAAGCAAATAAATCAGTAAAATGCTCCTAGCAATGTTCTAGAGACCTTATATTTATCCAGATAACTAGAAAAGCATGGGAACATTTAGGTTGTACTAGAAGCTGATGTTCACAACATGATGCCTGTGGAATAAAACAACTTTAGATATGAAAAGCAGTGCATTACAAAATTTATAGTCATTTAAGAGAGATGTCCCAGAGCCTAACAGATGAACTCACTAAGATTGCTTAGTGTTTCTAAAGACATGTCAATTGGTGAGAAACATCCACATACCCTCAGCATTATCCTACATCAGGGGCTCTCAAACTTAATTAAGCATGCAGCAGAATCACTTGGAGGATCTTGTTAAAACAAAGATTATAAGATCCCATTCTCAGAGCCTTTAATTCTGTAGGTCTGGGTTGGGCCTGAGAATTTCTATTTTTAACAAGTTCTCAGGTGATGTTGCTGCTGCTCCTCAAACCCCACTTTGAGAAATACTGACCTGCATGGTAGGGCAGTGTCTTCCTTTTTCATTTGCTAAATAAGATATAATTGTTTTTTATTATATAGTTTCTACTTGGGGGAGAGGTATGTGTGATATTTTAACTCACCTTAAGAAAATCCTCTGAAGATTTAAATTTCTGACCCAAAGAAGCCTCCAGCAAAACAGACAAAACAGCTGTTTCAGATGGTTGGGATTTAAATACAACTGGTGTTAATCATAAATCTTTATGGGTTAGGATTTAGTGGGACAATTTTATTTGAATATAATATTTATCTTGAGAAGGTGCCTCCCAAGATTCATAAGAAATACAGTGATTGTAGGAAGATTAGAAACTCTAATTATTTTAGGGCATAAATAGTTGAGTATTTAGATGTGTAAAATATAATAAAGGCCTTTATTGTAACAGTTCTAAAAAAGGATAGGTATGGTAGCTTGTTCCTATAATCACAGCACTTTGGGAGGCCAAGGCAGAAGGATCACTTAAGCCCAGGAGTTTGAGACCAGCCTGGGCAACATAGCGAGATCCCATCTCTACAAAAACTAAGAAAAATTAGCTGATGTGGTGGTACTTGGGAGGCTGAGGTGGGAGGATAGCTTGAGCCCAGGAGTTGGAGGCTGCAATGAGCTATGATCAGGCTGGGCGACAGAGTGAGACCCTGTCTCCAAAAAAATTAAAAAAAAAAAAAGATGTCCCATCATGCCTCAAACAAAACTGAAAAGTCTCAAGTTAAAATAAGTAATAAAGATTTCCTTATTTTTTTCTTTTCTATTCCTTCTTTCATTTGAAACAACGTGGGGTTTTCCTCAAATCATTTGGAAGTTACACAACAGATGGCATACAAGGCAGGGTTATTTGTAGATTACAATGATTGTTTTTATACACAGCAAAGCAGCGAATGTGCCAAATTTAGGCAACCTGATGACAAGCTTGTCTTGATTAATGATAGCAGTGGTTAAAAATTCACAGTGAAAAGACTGAAATCTCCAAAAGAGGACAGTCTCACATGATGACAGGACTTTTGAGTTTTTCTGACCTGAGCAAGATGCTCAGTCTATTTCTATCTGAGATTATTAAACCTCTACCATTCAATCCAAGCAGCTGGGAATGTTCTCTTCCAGCCATGTCTCATAAACATCATCTATTACGCATCATCTTCCAGAAGGAAGTAGAGCTTTGATCAACGCAACTTGAATAGATGGACAGGTAAAGAATGCTCTACTGTTTGCTCATGAACATCTGATTAAATAAGGCAAATGGTACAGGTATACAATAATGGAAAGGGGGTGAGTCAAGGCAAAAAGGAAAATGGGATGTGTAATTGTGAGGCATTCTTTTCTTCTGTTCAAATTTTCTTTAATACTATTGTTGCAGTTCTTTTCTTTTCTTTCTTTTTTTATTTTTTGTTTTTTTGAGACAGAGTCTCACTTCATTGCCTGGGCTAGAGTGCTGTGGCGTCAGCCTAGCCTACAGCAACTTCAAACTCCTGGGCTCAAGCGATCTTCCTGCCTCAGCCTCCCAAGTAGCTGGGACTACAGGCATGCGCCACCATGCCTGGCTAATTTTTTCTATATATATTTTTAGTTGGCCAATTAATTTCTTTATATTTTTAGTAGGGACAGGGTCTCTCTTGTTCAGGCTGGTCTTGAACTCCTGACCTTGAGCAATCCACCTGCCTCGGCCTACCAGAGTGCTAGGATTACAGGAGTGAGCCACTGCGCCCGGCCTGCAATTATTTTCAATAACATTTATTTAAGATATTTATTTAAAATATTATTTAAGATATTTATTTAAGATATAAACTGGTCCTACAACTTAGGCCTATTGCCTTGCCCACTTCCATTTTTTTTGTTTGTTTTGAGACAGAGTCTTGCTTTGTTGCCCAGGCTAGAGTGAGTGCCGTGGTGTCAGCCTAGCTCACAGCAACCTCAAACTCCTGGGCTCAAGCAATCCTCCTGCCTCAGCCTCCCAAGTAGCTGGGACTACAGGCATGCGCCACCATGCCTGGTTAATTTTTTCTATATATATTAGTTGGACAATTAATTTCTTTCTATTTTATAGTAGAGATGGGGTCTCACTCTTGCTCAGGCTGGTTTCAAACTCCTGACCTTGAGCAATCTGCCCGCCTTGTCCTCCCAGAATGCTAGGATTACAGGCGTGAGCCACCGTGCCTGGCCCCCACCTCCATTTTTTAAGTACTTTTTAAAATTTAATTGAAGTATAACATATGAATAGAAAAGTATACAAATCCTAAGTCTTCAGCTTGATAGATTTTCACAAAGTGAACATACTCAAGATAACCAACATCAAGAATAGGAAATGGAATATCACCAACATTCTAGAATTCCTTCATGCCTCCTCCTACTGGTAACTGACTTTTTGACTTCTATTGTCATTTATTAGTTCTTTTTAACTTTAGGTTTTACAGTCAGTTTGTATCGATGCATTTACCAGTCATTCATTTCCATTGCTGTATAGTATTCCATTGTTTTGAGAATTGAGGTTACCTGCATCAGCATAAACTTAACTGATGGAACTGAGAGCTAAGATGACCTATGTCAATATTACTGCTTTTATTGCCCCAAGAAATTTTGCCAAGGAAGATATGATTGCAGATCACTAAAGTACATCATGGTTTTCATCAGGAAAATTTTGCAAACCAATTTCTATAAGCTGGTTGCTTATCTAGGTAAAAAATTCACTCACCAAGACAACAGTTTGTTCTTCATAAAACTCATCTCCAGACTGTCACTTTATTGCGTCCACCAATCCTAAACTATTGTGTCATGAACTTTACCCTGTCCCAATCAGTTCCCCACCTTGAAAGACCTGCCTTAAACCTCATTAGTAAAGAATCCCAAACCCTATATATACTCTTCTCTAATTCACCTTTTTAATAAACTACAAAGACTCTGTAAACTTTGCTTGGCCAACAGGTTGTCTGTGAAAAGGTTGAGAATATGAATGTATCACAATTTATCTACCCATTTTAATTTTGATGGGCATTTTGGTATATTTCCAGTTTGAAAGTATTGTGAATAATGCTGTTAAGAACATTATTGTATTTTGATGCACACATGTATACATTTGGGATTGGAATTGGTAGGTATGCATTCAATTATAATAAATTTGATAGTTTTCCAAAGTGATTGTACCGATTTATACTCCCACCAGCAATGTATGAAAGTTTCAGTTGCTATACACTCTTACCAATATTTATGTTAGTCTTTTTGATATCAGCTATTCTGGTGAGCATGTAATGGTAGCACAGTGTGATTTAATTTGTATTTCCTTGATGATTATAATTATTCATATGCTTATTTTTAAGTTCATTTTGAAATAATGGTAGACTTATAAGAAGTTGCAATAACAGTACAGAGAGGATCCAAGTACCTATCATTCAGCTTTCCCCAATGCTGACATAACAATAGTGCATTATTGAAACCAGGAAATGATTGGCACAATACAATTAATCTAGAATACAAATCTTACTCATATTTTACCAGTTTTGGCATGCACTCTCTTTTTTTGTATGTCAATGTGTATAATTCTAAGTCATTTTATTATATGTATAGGTTCATATAACCACCACCACAATCAAGATATAAAACTGATCCATTGCCACAAAGAACTCTCTTGTGCTTTCCTTTTATAGTCACAACTTCCTCTGCTTCCCTAATCCCTGGCAACCACCCATCTGGTCTCCATCTCTATAATTTCTTTTTTTACATTTCAAGAATATTATATAAATGGAATCATATTGTATGTAACCTTTTGAGATTGGCTTTTTCACTTAGCATAATGCCCTCAAGATCCATCTACATTATTGCTTCCAATTTTGGACTATTTTAAACAAAGCTGCTGTGAACGTTCATGTACAGGTTTTTGTGTGAACATAAAAGATTGTTTTCTTGAGATAAATACTCAGCAGTATGATTTCTGGGTTATATAGTAAGTGTATGTTTAATTTTTAAAGAAATTGTCAGGCAGGGGGTGGTGGCTCATACCTGTAATCCTAGCACTTTGGGAGGCTGAAACACGAGGATCACTTGAGCCCAAGAGTTTGAGACCAGCCTGAGCAACATAACACGATCTCCGTCTCTGCAAAAAATTTAAAAAATTAGCTGGGCATGGTTGTGCATACCTGCAGTCCCTGCTACCTGGGAGGCTGAGGCAGGAGAATTGCTTGAGCCCAGGAGTTTGAGGTTGCAGTGAGCTAAGATGATGCTACTGCACTGTAGCTTAGATGACAGAGAGAGACCTTACCTCAAAAAGAAAAAAAAAGAAAAGGAAAGAAAGAAATTGTCAGACAAATTTTCAGAGTGGTGCACCATTTTACATTCTCACCATCAATGTATAAGATATCTGGTAACTTCTCATCAGCATTTGGCTTTATCTGTATTTTATATTTTAGTCACTCAAATAGGTATGTAATTGTATCTTGTTGTGGTTTTAATTTGCATTTCCCTAATGGCTAATAATGTGAACTCCTTTCATGTGTTGATTTTTCATCCATATATCTTATTTGGTGAAGTATTTGTCCATGTCTTTTGCTCATTTTCCAATTGTTTGTTTTCTTACTGTTGAGTTTGGAGAGTTCTTTATTTGTTCTGGATGCAAGTCTTTTGTCAGATATGTAAGTATTTTTCCCAATTGATAGCCCATCTATTTATCCTTTTAACAGAGTCTTTTATGAAGTAAAATTTTAAATTTTGATAAAGTCCAATTTATTCATTGTTTTCCTTTTGGCTCCTGCTTTTGGTGTTATGTCTAAGAACTCTGCCTGTCCCTGGTTGGGGAAGATTTGAGTCTATGTTCTCTTCTGAAAGTTTTATAGTAACGTGTTTTACATTTAGATCTATGATCCATTTTGAGTTAATTATTATATAAAGGATGAGGTTTAAGTTGAGGTTCAATTTTTTTGGCTATTGGTGTTCATTCATATGCTTCTTTTCCATTTGGGTATCCTCTTTTACAAAATATTTGTTCTTGTGACTATTGTCAACTGGGTGTCTATAATTTTCTTGCTGATTTGTATGAATTCTATTAATATATAGCTGCTGAATATGATTCTCTTTTCAGATGCATGTATTGCAAATATCTTCTCCTATCCTCTGATTGCCTTTTTACTCTCTTGATGGTCTCTTCTGATGAAATACATTTTTAATTTTAAAGAAATTCAATGTATCAATTCCTTGAAAAACTGAAATTCAATTTACTAGGCCTTGTGGTTAATACTGTTTGTACCACATCTAAGAAATCTTTTCCCACACCCAGATCATGAAGATAGATCTTCTGTAATCTAGAAACTTTGTTTTATTTTTCTTGTTTAGATCTACAATCCTTCTAGAGTTACTTTTTGTGTATAGTGTAAGTTAGGAATCAAGATTAATTTTTTTCTATATGGATTTCCAATTGAACCAGCACTGTTTTATTGAAAAGACCATCCTTTTCCCCCTGCACTGCAGTATCACCAGAAAAAATCAAAGACTGTATATGTGTGGGCCTGTTTCTGGAATTTTTAAAGAATTGGCTTATGCAACTATGGGAGCTGGTTAAGCAGTCCCTGTGAGGCTGTTGTCTCCACATCTGATACTGGAGCTGGAAGTCCACAGAGTAGGCAGTCAGGGAGGAAGACTGGACCAGGCTGGGACTCACAAACATGAGCTGGAAATCCATAAAGATGGACTGAAACCTTTGTCTGTTCTTGTTGTCTCTGCTCTTGGTGACAAGGGTGTTCTGCAGGAGGCTAAGCCATTCATTACAGAGCTAAACAGTACCTGGCCCAGGAGTTGGGGAAGATGAAAGAGGATCCAGGAGAAGATAGAGCAATTGCAGGGTCAGCTGCTGCTTCACATCAACAAGGTGAATCAGCATATCAGCAACAACATGTGTCAGCTACAAAGGCTACTGCTTTCCTTTTGTCTTCTAAATCCTCCTACCTCCCTGACTGCCCACCCTAATCAGAAACATACAAGAAAGGGAGTTCTGGGAAATGTAGTTCAGCCTAGCCAAATGGACACCTCACCTTATCCATAACATTATTCATAATGTTTTTGTCTTTTCTGTCAGGAAAAGGAGATGTAGATGTATTTATCATAAGATTATTTTCACTTGGGTATAGAATTTTAGGTTGTCACTTCTTTTCTTCCAGCACTTCACAGATGTCATTACATTGTTTTCTGGAATCCTTCATTTCTATCTATTGATCAGCAATAAGTATTGTTTCTTTAAAAGTAATGCAACTTTTTTTTATCTGCTTTTAAGGTCTTCTCTGTCTCCAGTTTTCAGTAGTCTTACTAAGATATGTCTAAGTATGTTTTTCTTTGTCTTAATCCTGCTTGGGATTCATAAAGCTTCATGAATGTAACTTTCATAAATTGAAAGAGTCTTGGTCAATGATCAAATGTTATTTCTTCCCATTTTCTCTCTTCTCTCCCTTTGGATATTAATTAGAATCTCTAGTCGACTTTTTAATATATTTTAGTTCTCTGATGAAATTTTCCATTTTGTCATCTATTTTCTTGAACACATTAATAGCTATTTTCAAGTTTTTATCTACTAACATCAGTATCTGGATACCTGTGAATCTGTTTCTATATTGTTGTTGTTTGTTTTTTCAGTATAATCTTTTGGTATGCACCTGGTAATTTTTTATTAAATGCCTGAAATTATTAATTTAACACGGTAGAAGTTCCAGATAATGCTATTCATTATCTGGAGAAATTTTTTTTATGCTTCTGAGACCAAGTGTAGGAGCATATCATCTTCACCTTTTAACCACTTCAGGACTGCGCTCACCGGCTGTGAAACCTTGCCCACAGCCGGCACTCAGTCTGCACGATAGCTTGTGCTGTGCATTGACGATGAGGCTGTTTTGCTCTTGTGTGATGAGGAAAGCTTTAAAGCACTGAAAGCTTGTTTTACTTTACAGGCAGCTTTACTTGTAATGTAAATCAGAATAGGTAACATATTCATATATGTTTTCATTACGTTATTTTTAAATGTTCACAATTTTATTTTGATAAATGAAAAATTAGAAAAGTCATATCACAGCTGTCGACGCTAGGCTGTGGGCCTTCATAGGCTGTCGGCTAAAATCGCTGTTCACGGTCATCTGTGGCTGTCGACTACAGTCAACGCTGGTCCCAAAGTGGTTAAGGAATCCATCTGATTTAGGGCTGGATTTCAGCCTTTTTAAGGCCTGGTTTATTTTTTGTTTGCCTTACTGAAAATCTGGGGTATATACCAGGACTTCTATACCTTGGCAAACACTGAAGACCGGTTTTAACTCCCTAGCACCAAGACATGTCAATAGCTCTGCTTACATCCTCAGTCTGATAGTATCCACTTTCCTCTCTGTTCTCCTTCTGGCTTGTGCTGCTTCCATATCAGGAATACCTAACGGAAACAGAGAAGTTGAAATATTGAGCTCACCTCAGTGTTTCCTTTCTCTCAGTGATCTTGGATTCACAGTCCTGATTATGTTGGTAGCTCTCTGCTGCCTTCAAATAATTTCATTTTGTTTTGCTTTCGTATTATATTCTGCTTTTCTAGTTGTTCTCAGCTAGAGGATTGGTTTTCTACAAAGTGATCTGTATAGCCAATAAATAGGAGGAGTCTCCCTCCATTCCCTTTGACTCTGTCTGAGTCCAGCCAATACTCAAGGACCACATTTTCACTTACTGTCCATTGATCACAACCGCTTTAATTCTGGTGACAACGTTGTGCAAATGCCTTTTATCTTCTTCCCTAAGACCACCTCTTCTCTGGAGGATCTTCATAAGAAAATGAAACAAAGAGGAAAAAATGGCTCTGCATTCTAGGGTCAATTGAATTATCCCCATAAAATCCTTAAGTCCTTAAACGCAGTCTCCCCATGTACCCCCACCCCCACCTGCCCAGGAGGTGGTTTCCACTAGAAACCCCTGCCTCATTACATTATAATCATCTGTGTGAGCCTGGAAATGTTTCTACCTTCTACTAGACAAAGTTCCATAAAGAACCTTTATTGTCTGCATATTCTTCAGTTGCCTCTTCCTACTACAATAACTTTTAAAAATTTTTCTCTAGAGAATAAACAAAGATGATTTAGTCATTTCTCTAGCATAGTTTTAAAATATTTCCTTTTTATTATTATTAATTTAGAATTTTTTATTACTTCCTGGAAATCAAAATTTTTCTGATTACTCTTGGCTAATAGCACATAAATTTGGAATTATCAACTTATGGAAAGCTTCCATTAAATTTTTCCATATTTGGAAGAATTTTCCACAGACTAAAATCTGCCTTGATATATTTCTCTTCCATCCCACATCCCTTTGGTGCTGGGTGTCACTGTACACATTCAAATTGCAATGAGACCTTGATCTCTGCAACTTTGGTCACAGCATTGGATAAATCAGCACAGTGGGAGTAGGATGATTCTTGGAAGCCATCCTTACGCTATAATACATAGCAATAACTTAACTCTAAGTGCATGAATGTGAACCACACAAATATATCTCACTAAACCAAAATTAAGCCTAAATCAGCTTACCCAAGCGCTTAGCTGGATCCTGTGGCCACTCCAACTATCTGACATTAGGGGCAGTGCAATGAAGGAGGGATTGGAGTATAAAGAGATTAAGTGTCTCAACTGACTATGGTTAAAATATAATTTCAAATTTCACAGAAATATGTTACTATGAGAATATACTGCTAGGGTTCCTCCCAGGGTCCCCTCCCTTTGGAATAATCATAGACCCAGAAAGGAGAGCCCAGTCTTGCCCTTCATATAAATTTGCACACATGATCTTGGAGAGATTCAATACTGCATCAAATCCCCCCCCCCCCCCCCCCCGACAGTCTTGTTTCAGTAGGACTTCCTGAGAAGAGGGGCAAAAGAGCAATAGTTATTCCCCAAATTCCTTTTCTTTTTCTCTTCAAGTCTTCAGTCCAATATACTTGTATTAGTTTGCTATGGTGGCCATTGCAAAATACCACAGATTGGTTGACTTAACAAAGATTTATTCTCTTCCAGTCTTGGAGTCTAGAAGTGCAAGATTGAGGTCCCATAAGGATGGATTTCCTCTGAATCCCCTCTCCTTGGCTTGCAGATGTCGGCCCTCTTGCTGTGCCCTCACACAGTCATCCTCTGTGCAGGCACATCCTTGGTATCTCTTCGTGTGCCCAAATTTCCTTTTCTTATAAGGACAACAGTCAGGATGAATTAGGATCCACCCTAAGGGCCTCATTTTAACTTAATCACCTCTTTAAAGGCCTTATCTCCAAATATAGCCACATTCTGGCTGTGCTGAGGGTTAGGGCTTCAGCATATGAATCTGGGGAAAGAGAGACACAATACAGCCCATAACATAACTGCTCCTAGCTCTTGCCTTTCTCACTTTCAAAGTTCTTGGAGAGCAAAAAATGGTGAGGTTCTTCTGAAATGCATTATCCTTACAGAAGGCTGGAATGAATACAGCCTTGCCTTCCTCCACTCCCCAGCCCCTGCTGATAAGGAAGACCCTCCCCATCAATTACCTGGCGCATCAGTCACCTGAGACCCTCACCCCTAGGAAGATCCTCATCAACATAATACTAACCTATTACCTGGCACATTAGCCTTTTGGGACCCCGCCCCTTGGACTATCCCAACCTAATAAAAGTGGGAAAAATCAGGTAGACAGGGCTCAGTATTTGGTGGCGAGACCTCTCTGAGCAAATAGCTGGCAAATAAACCTTGATTCTCCGACTCTCTTTGTGCTGCTAGGTTTGTCCTTGGAACCACCCACTATAACACTTGCTGCAATGCTGCAACCCTGCAAAGCCCACTGGAATAGTCTTTAATCCCTCCTCTTTCTCTCAAATGTCTGACAGAAGGCCATTATGCACGCTGTGTTTACTTCTACTCAGCTTTTCCAACAGTATGATGAATCATCTTCATGATTCCGGGTGTGGCTAAGAAGCACTGACTCTGTGGGCCATAGGCTTATGCGGGCTGTGTGCAGTTAACTATGTTTAGTATACTGCAAGGAGCAAAATGTAAGCACACTTGGGCAGCAAAGCTTAGAAGAACAATTAGCTATTTTATGTCTGTGTTTACCTTACAGAATATCATCTGCCGAGTTGTTATGGCAACATGCAAAGTGGCATAAATCCACAGACCTTGAGCCCAGAACAAGGTTTTAATAATGGGCTCATCAGAACCACAAAAAAAAAGATGTTTAAGGTACTTTTTTTAATCTAGTTTTTTTGTTAATTTAGTCAAGTACTACAGGAAGTATTTGACCTAATTATTTCATCTTTTATAAGTTGTGTATTAATATTTTTACACATCTGTCCCATTCGAATAAAAAATTCCCTGAAGAAATAATATTCCTACTTATAAAATTTTGAGACCCCTTTTTATATGGTAATCTTACATTGCTTCATCAACTATTATTCACTACTTTGTCCTTTCAACTTTAAATTAACATTCATCAAATATGTATGACATGTCGGACACTGTTACCCAATACTTCCATAGTATTGCCAGATCATCAGGGCTAATAATTCCTGAGGACACAATGAAGTTATAGTTGCAATCAGTCTATTCCAACCACTCTGGAATAGGAGATCCTTACTTATGCCTGTGTTTATTTGTGTTTCATATTGTTAATCTCCAGGTTACATTTAAAGTATAAGAATTTACATAGATTTTCTACAAGAAATAGAAATTTTGGGGCCTGTGCTTATTTCTCTATAAAACTTAACTATTAAAATAGTATTGGGGATGTGTGTAAAAGTGATTACATCAAGAACTGTTTATGTGGCAAAAGTTGGTGAAGAAGAGATCAATTTCTTGTTTGTTTTCCAATACCTACATTAACATCCATGTGCACACAAAGCCATTCTGTTACTTTGTTAGGGTGTGAGCTGGGTGCACATGGGTTTGAGAAAAATTTCTCCAAAGATTAGGATAGTAAAAAAAAATTTATTTTACTTTCCCAAGTGGAAAAGGGCCAACACAGTGGAAGAGGATGTTAGGGTTGGCAGAGAGAATCAGGTATTTAAGCTTTTTATTTAGGAATTATAAAAAAAGGGGGTGAAGATGATTTATGGCTGTAGGCAAATTACCAGGGTACTGTGAACACTGTATCCACTCCTCTCTTTCTTCTGGGCAGGCAAATAATAGCAGAAATGGCTATTGGATGTCAAAGATCTTATCAGTGATCTAGCCCTTAAGATATGATTTTGGGCAGGAAACTGAGGCCTGGCCTTTGCTCCCTTGCTGTTTGTCCAGGGGGCTTTGCAGGGACTTCTTGAAGCTATAGAAACAGATTCTAAAGGGCAGTGAGCTGGTGAATGTAAAGAGAAAGATTTAGATTTCCTTTCTGTCTTTTGGCTCTTTTCAGATGTTTGTAGAACAGAGTCCCTGAAGGGTGTCTGTCAGCTAGGGAGAGAAGGAGCAGAGAGCAGGGAGAGAGCTCATGATTGATCTTTAGCTGTTATTAGGAAATTGCGGAATTAGATATTTTCCTGCTATTTCTGCAAGGCCTCTGCTTTCATTTTTCTTTTAGTAAATTCAAATAAGGAAAGAATGAGATAAAATTCTAGGCTTGTCTGTCACACAAGTATAATAACTGTTGTACTGTATATACAGTGAACATATCAGTTGGCTCTAAATGTTTTCTGATATTGCACACTCATTTTCTTAAGTAAAGATCCACAAAATGCTGAAGAGTGAAATATGGCCTTTCATTTTTTGACTCAACAATAAGAAAACTAATTAGGGCTGGAAGGCACATGCATCCATCAACTTAGAGCCCTGTCAAACCCTGAAAGTTCTGAGACAGTGGTAGCTAAATTGATGTTAGGTAGTATGTGAATTCTTTTTTCTTAGGAAAAATAAGATCTCAAAACATTTCTTGGACATGGAAATTGCTTAGAAAATATTTGATACTTTAAGTGCCAGTGTTGAAAATGTGAGTCCTTTCAATTGCTGGGAGGAGCCATGGTGTCTGGCTGAGTCCAGAGCTGGGGCTCTGTGGTCTTTCTATTTTTATTTTATTTTATTTATTTATTTATTTACTTATTTATTTAGAGACAGAGTCTCACTCTATTACCTGGGCTAGAGTGCTGTGGTGTCAGCCTAGCTCACAGCAACCTCAAACTCCTGGGCTCAAGTGATCCTCCTGCCTCAGCCTCCCAGGTAGCTGGGACTACAGGCAGGTGCCACTATGCCCCGGCTAATTTTTTCTATTTTTAGTTGTCCAGCGAATTTCTTTCTATTTTTAGTAGAAACGGGGTCTTGCTCTTGCTCAGGCTGGTCTTGAACTCCTGACCTTGAGCAATCCGCCCACCTCGGCCTCCCAGAGTGCTAGGATTACAAGCATGAGCCACTCTGCCCGGCCTCTGTGGTCTTTCTTAACAGAGTGATCACCAGGATGGGTCTTTCTGCAGCCCGCACTCTTGTGCAGTTCATACAGTAGGACACAATGGGCCATTCAAAGGCTCTGGCTTATACTGTCTGGGTCTGCTCTAGGTTGTGCTCTTTGCTGCTCCTCTTGCATGATCACATTCTCACACTGAAGAGGCATCTATCGAAACTAAAATCCAAAAGAAACAGAGGAGAACAGGTTTATAATATTCATCCCCTTCTTTCTCTAGTTCTGTTTTCTCTTATTTTGCTTTATCTTTATCTTTCTGACTTCAAGATGATGTTATTTCTATTACAATATTCTACTCTTGTTATATTTGTTTCTCCGAAACCAAAAATGGAGGTGGAAGAATTAAATTTCTTTGTCAAAACTGTAGCAGAGGCACTGAGTAGCAGAACACACCCATGATCCTGCCCCTCATTCCATAAAGATCCGACTTGTATCCTGCCTCTCTGTAGAGCCTTTACTGATTTCTTCCTGCCCCTGGAAGTTTCTCCTTCCTCCAGCTTCTATATGAGATGCTGCAAGATCCTTGAGGAATCTCTGTCTAGAAAATCACACCTCTGCCATACTGGATCATTGCATGCCACCTTTGTTTGGGTTAGTGCTGACATTATCAGAAGGCTGGAATCCCTGAATCATCAGTGCCTGGGGATTCAGTATGGTCACCTTCAAGGTTGTCCCAGTGACGAATGACGTCAGCCCCACTGTTCAAAACAGAAGATGTCTTAGTACAAACAGGTAATGTTTTAAGGTCATGGATAATGTTCAGTGAGTACTAATAATAACAAAGGAGTGGAAATTGAAAGGGATGAATAATTCCAGAGATAAGGCTTTGGGGGTCTTATTGAGATAGCAACCTTTTGGGAGCTAGAGCCATACTCTGGGATCCTGGGATCTCTGTAAAAACAAAACAAAACAAGATTTGCTTTATTGGATAGGGAGAAAGTATATTTAGTAATTACCTAGTAACATAATTAATAACATAAATTGATGGTTAAAAAAATAAACTGTACTCTTTGAATTTTGGATTGAATGTATGGATATATGGAATAATTTCAAAGGTGTCGAACATTAAGAGCAACCAGAGAGAACCTGCACTGAAACTCACAAGACCTGCACACGCGGACATCACAGTGTAAAGGAAAGAGCTCTGAGGCTTCAGTTTCATCCCTAGCTCTTTTCTATACTTGCTATACTGACTCTGAGACCTAAAGCAGGCCACTCTCTCTGCAGTTCTGTTTTCTCATTTCTAAAATGAAAGTATTAAATTTCATGGCATCTAATATCATTTCCAACTGTAAAATTCTGTTTCTGAGCTATTCTCATTCCAAGAGGAAATAATTTTGTTTTCATTTCTATGTCTTTAATTTTAGACAATCTCAAGCCTAGAAGTGGTTTCATAAAAAGATAAAGTCCTTTAAACCTCTCTCTCTCATGTATTTGTTACATACGTAGAAAATGCCTGCTGCCAACGATTCCTGGGTTGGGAAAAGTGATTTTTACTTTCCTCTCTACTCCCAAATTGTTAGATTTTTTTTTTCATAATCATATATATTTATAAAAAATGTTAACACAAAAACTAGGCCTTTTTATAGTTTCTGGATTTCTAAGAATAGGACATATGAAGTAAAGTTAAACTCAGCTCATCAAAGATAAATGACTTAAATTGTTCTTTTGCCTATTATATTTTTATAGATGGCTTTGAAAAAAGAATCTTAGAAAAATCATTTGAAGAGATGAAACACTCTCTCTCATTGTTCTAGCTTCTTTCTGTGGATGGTAGCAAGGTTTTATAAAAGGAATACTCAATGAACTGCATGCATGTGACTTTGGATTCTTTTTTCCTCTTCCAGTTTCTCTTTCAATGTATACTGTAAACAGCAGAGATCCGAGAATTCTCATCTAAGTTATGAGGCAAAACAAATGATCAGGTTACACCTGTTTGGCTTACACTCCCTTGGAAACCACTAAACTCCATCTTCCTGGGCTTAAAGCACTAGTTCGCTCTCAGGGAAACACTATAATCAACTCATGCTTTTTTTCAATCAAGTGAGTAACCAACTGGATCTCTTCTAAATCTCCACATCTGTGTCAAGAGGTGAGTTAAGCTTATTTCTCTTATAATAGGATTTGTCTATTTAATGGGGAAATTGCATTTCTTGTAATTAAGTAATCACTACTTCTTTGTGAAAAGTTTCAGTGAGAGAAGTGATCCAAATTACTACAGACTTTGACATGCTCCCATTTATTTTTGTGTCCCATCACAGATGCCCCTTCTGGGTGAGCTGCTGGGAAGTAAAGTTGCCCATTTGGAATGTGAGATTGACTTGAGGGCTTTTGGAAGCTGTGACCAAAGAGAGTGCAGGGCCGGAGCACAGAGCTTGTGGGCTAATGTGAAAGAACAGGATGAGGGGGCATGGAGCAGCACAGGACTTTTCAGAGCCCTTTTCCGTGTGAATTGGGGCCAACTTCAGCACTGCTTCTACTAGGGGATCCTCTAAAAAAAGGCAATGACTATTCAGGAAATTAAGACACCTTGTGAGTGGTGTGTGTGCACCTGTGTCAGCCTAGGTGGGTACTATACTTTCTACTCAGTGGTTTCTCATGGATTCCTAGTATTAAAAATTTATTTTTTTTAGCATATTGTTATTTACATGTATAAAACCTTAAAACTAGACATAAAATTCTTAAACTTTTGGGTCTTATGTATCTGTATTTACAAAAGAAAAAAAATCAAACATTCAAAACCAACAAAATAATTAAAATTAAAGTTTAGTGGACAAAAGATATCATTTTGCTGAAACTAAATTACTACTCACTAAGAGAACTGGTTGCTGACTGCTTCTAGAAGCCCAATTCTTTGAAGCTGGGCCTGCAGTTCCATGGGCCAGGTGAGGGCTTGGTTCTTGTCCACCACTCGTTTCCATTCAAACTACGAGCAGGCTTCGTTTATGCTGCACGTCCATCCATCGTGGATTCATCTGGCATTGTGCGGAGCAAGACCATTGTGTGCTGTTTCTCATAGGCCAAGATCATTAAGGATCTGGTACTTGGTTCCACTAGGATTTTAAGCACAATGTAAATGTTTTGTGTAAAGGGCCAGATAGGAAATATTTTAGACTTTGAGGTCCACACTGTGTCTATCACAACTACTCAACTCTGCAGTTGTGTTGAGTAGTGTGAAAGCAGCCATCGGAAAGGGTAATCATATTGGCATGCCTGTGTCTCAAAAAAACTCATTTACAAAGCAGGTGGTTAAATGGATTTGGCCTGAGGGCTATATAGTTTGCTGAACCCTCATAAATAGGAGTGTGGAAATGCTGGAATCCTGTGGCAGCCCTTGGTTATGAGCTGGTCATTCACCATTTCTGGTTTTCTGTGCTTGTTTTTTAAAATCATAGAAACAATAATGCACACAGAAACTTCCTGTAGACGCTTAAGAATATGAAAACAAATCCTCAGGGGGCCACAGATTCTGGGTTTGAGAAACATCGTTTTAGGGATTTTCCAAATAGCCGTCTCCAAAAAAGAAAAAGCCTGTATTCAAATAGTTAAACAGTTAAAGAGTCTGTAAGTGCCAGCAGGTGCAATAGGACTCAGAGGTGGAGAGAAGCCTGTGAAAGGAAACTGTTTTCTTCAGGGGTTAAATGATTTGTATGCAAGGTAGGACAGAGCTATGAATGGACCACAGAACCCAGTGCTCCAGGGGGAGTGGAGACCAGCTGTGCAGGACCTCGTTCTACTGCTGGATTTGCTGCCGACTTACTGGGAGTTTCTGATGAGTCTTCTGCCTGAGTTTCAGTTTCTTTATCACTAAATGGGGGTTGTGCCGCACATGGTACTTACTACCTAGGATGAAAGTGAGGGTTGGAGATGAGATACTGTGAAATGCTTCAGAAATGGTCAAGTACTGCCAAAGATAGGTGTTATTATTACTAACAGGTGAAAGGGGCTGGGTATGAAGGCTGATGGCTTTTTCAGGTATTGTCACTGCCAGTCTGCAAGGCAGTTGGAAATCCAGTGTTCCTCAAAGACAAGTTTCAAAACAGCATGTTTTGATAATTACAAAGCAGTTCTCTGGCTCCTAGGAGTGCAAAGGGCTTTGGGGACAGTACTTGTGCCCATTCAGAGTACAGAGAGGGCACTCGGTAGGGTGGCCTTGCCTCTCTTCCCTCCCGGACGCCAATAGTGTGGGGAGAGAAGTCCCTGGAGTGGCAAAGGCCCACCCTGCAATAAGAGAAGAACATGTGGGTTGTTCAACAAGGTTCTCAACGGTGTCATGACAGTCAGGGACTGATGCTCAGTTACGAAAGGTCAGAAACTCAGGTGTATAGTTTACACAGAGCTGAGTCTGCCCTAAGGGATTCAAATCCACATTAGCCAAGCCCAGGGGAGCCTGATTTATAAAGTGCATCTCCAGTAATTGGGACTCTTGTATTTAATCTCAAGAGAATGTCCTTATTACAGCTTAAGGAATCTCAGCAAGAAAATTACTACTCAGAAGGTTGCTTGGTAAATTGGACTAATGAGAATCAAATAATTGTTATAGACGTTTAATCCAGCATATAGAAAAGCCAGATGAATTAACTATCCCTACCGCTACGATGTGGTTATTGTGACTCATTTTCTGAACCTAAAGACCTGCACTCATTCTCACTATCTCTGACAATAGCTTAGCAAGTTTGCAACAGCAGTTGTCCCAGAAAATTCAGCATCCTTGGTTGCAGAAGAGTGATTGAATATTTAGTATCTGTACATTATAGTCTTTCCCCTGTGTACAGAACTATGTGGACACTGAGAAGATCTATGTAGTTTCTATTCCTCTATACTTCACATAGATCTCTACTCTTTTTATCCTTTGCTGCCATGTTATTATGTGAGTCACAGGAACACAGGGTTGATTTGCTTCTACCTCTTTTTTCATTTACTGGCCACTTTACTCCGGTGCTATCTGGTTGCTATGATTAGATCTAGCATTTGCCAAGTTATCCCAAGTATATCCCAGGAATACATGACAGATGGTCTCTTTGGGATGAATTTCTTCTACAAATGGCTAATAATCCTTTCCCATGATGGCCTTTACTCTTTTCACACTTAAAGTAGGTATTTGACTCCAAAGTCTGAATTACTTAATTTAGTCTGATTGTGCTCTCACTCCAGAATGTTGTCATTTATGGAGGCCTGTGATTGTATTTTAATTTCTCTTCATCAGTTAGTAGAACTTTGGAATAGGTGGTGGAAGCTTTTTGGCTGAGTTTTTGGGGATCCTTTAAATTTTATAGGTTTGATGATGAGGATATTTAAATTGTTGATATTTATCATGTTCCAGGTGCTACCCTAAGTGCCTCAGAGGAACTTACTAAAGCTATACTAATGCAAGTTCCTTCCAAGAGAACAGAATTTGGCATGTCTAAATTTATTTCCTCTAGATTTTAATTGGGTTTGAATCCTGTAATACAGGAATAGTTATTTTAAACTTTGGATTTACACAATTCTTTGACTCCAAAATCCCCATTCTGAGAATTAGCCAGGTATCTACTGCGAAGAGAAAGTTTAGAACAATTAGTAATTACTACTGGAGGATTCTAACTTATCCCTATAGTGCATGCATGCACTATGTCACATACCCTGTCTCCATTTCCCAGACATATTGCATTTGGGATTTTTAATAAAACTATGAAACATTTGAGTCAATAGTGAGGCAAATAATGAAAACTAACCATTGCTTTAAGTTTAACATTTAAATTATTTGAGTAAATAGATATGAATGGACATTTTCTAACAACCATAAATATTATAAGCTATGACAGCAAAGAAATATGAAAATTAATTTTTCATCTTTTACCTGAATTTTCTTAGGTGCTCAATAGGGAGAGTTAAGGCCCTTGAAGACCATACGAGTGATTTATTCTATGGCAAAGAGCAAAGAAATTAGAGACGATATTTCACATGAGGATTAACTTTCTGCTTCTTTAGCTAAATTTAGTTAATACTTACTTACTAAGCAGCTACTTTAAGCACTTTGGAGGATACAAAATGAACAGAAAACATGGTCTTCGACTCCAAGCAACATAAAAGCTTCTTTGGGGAGGAAAAAATACAACTGAGACTAGTTAAGATGTTATCAAGTGCTAAAATATAGGCTAAAGTTTAGGGGTCACAGAATCTGAAGAGAGAAAAATCACAATTTGGAAGACGGCAAGGAGGTGGTAGGGCTTGAGGCCAGAGAGGAGGGAGGAGCAGCATGAGTAAGAATATGGAGATGGGAATAACGTGAGGGCCCAAGGTGGGGAGACAAGGTGCAGGGTGGGGAGAATGAAGCAGCTGAGCAAAATGGGTGTTGACGAATGTTGGTAGACAGAAGAGTGTAAGGGATTAGGCTGGATCTTGAATGTTAAGGTGGGAATTTGACATTCATTCCACAAGTATTATAGAAGCCATAGTAAATTCCTGAGCAGAGAAATAACAAGATAAAAATAGCATTTTAATCTAGCAGTTGAGTGCAGAATGGCTCTTAGGAGGGCACTTATTTTTAGAATGCCACTTATTTTTCTTGTAGAGAGGAGGCAAAATCGTCTGTATCTCAGATCCAGCTAGGAGTTAGAGGAAGAGGGGACCTCAGAATAGGGATGCTGAATATAATGGAGAATGGAGAGGCAGAGGCACTTAATTCAGGCAGAGACCAGAGAGACTGAGAGTATAAGAGAAAGAATGGTTGAGGTTGCTGTTTCTGGGGAAGTTTCTGAGTCCTAAATTCAATTAAATTTCAGATAAACAATGAATAATTCTTTCCTATAAGTAATCTCAAATAGGCTGGCAAACACTTATATGTTATTTATCTGAAATTCAAATTTTACTGGGCATCCTATATTTTTATTTGCTCAATCTGGCATCTGTAGACCCTTTTCTTAAAGACAATGCAGTCTGTACAGATATTAATCACATAAACAAGTGATTACAACTTATAAGTGGGATGAAGGAAAAGAAGCCAATATTATGAACAAGAATACCAAGGAAGACCTAATTTAGATTGGTGGGGTCAAGGGAAGCCACTCTGATTCAGGTCAAGGGGAAAAGAGCATTGCAGGTGGGAGGAACGAAATGGATTTAGGGGACTAAAGGAGAAACTGAAAAGAGAGTGCATCTTGAAATCCAGTGTACTTTGGAGAAGTACAGGATAAAGTTGGAGAGATAGGTAAGGACACCACTACACAGGCCTTTGTTGTGCAGGTAAGTATCTGGCCTTTTTCTTCCTACCCCAAATGCAGTGGAAAGCCATGGTAGGGCTTTAAGTAGGGAAATGAGACTATGTTGTCTCCATTTTAAATGTTACTCTGATTATGGGATGGATAATGGGATAAGAATGAGAAAAGGAGTGACAGGAAGCTATTATGGTGTTGCAGGCAGGAGATGAAGATGGCTTGAATTAAGGTGGTGGCAGTACAGGCAAAAAGAATGAAAAGTTTTGGAATGTGTTGAAAGGTAAAAATTCTGGCCTTGAATGTAGATTGCATGTGTGGTTTAGGGCAGAGAGAAGGATGACGAAAGACTTCCAAATTTCTAACTTTAACATTTGCTTGGATGGTGGTGCAATTTCCCAAGCACTGGAGAGGATCAGTGCTTTGGGTGGGGGGCAGAAGGTGAGTAAGTACCAGCAAGAGTTCACTTTTGGATATTTCAAGTTTATGAGTGTGGGCATGGTGGCATGCACCTGTAAGTCTCAGCTACTTGGGAGGCTGAAGTAGGAGGACCACTTGAGCCCAGAAGTTCAAGATTGCAATGAGCTGTGGTCATGCCACTGTACTGGGAGTTAGAACAAGACCTTGTCTCTAAAAATAAATATGTTTATGAGATGACATCCTAGTGGATATGACAAGGAGGCAATTGGAGGTCAAAGACGAGCGTCTGCACTGGAGATACACAATTTGCAGAGTCACTGACATGTAAAGGCAAAAAGGATTTAAAAGGATTCATCATATGATTTTCCTACATGGAAACCTTCCAGGTGTATATTGATTGGCTTGATTTGTAAACATTCATTCTATAAACAGCTTTCTTCAAATATTAAAAAAAAGCACATACATATGAAAGAGTGATGGCTGTTTGGTTTCTTAGTATGTCTTTTTTGTTAGGTTTATTTATTTTTCAGATTTAATTTTGTATTATACATTCTTATTGTAACAAATGTAACACAGAAAAACATTATTAATATTTTGTTCTTTCTTTTGTCCTTATCTCTGCTCCCTAAATAAACTGATTTCTTTAAATATTCAGGTTATATAGGCCCCTATTGTCTCCTTATATTTTAAGTAGGCTTCCACCCACACATTTTTTTGAACTTTTTTTATTATGGTGAACTATATATAACATAAAATTTTCCATTTTAATTGTTTTTAAGTATACAATTTGTTAGCATTAATTACACTCACTGTGTGGTGAATGTCCAATTATCACCACTATTTCTAAAACTTTTATTACTCCAAACAGAAACTTTGTAACAATTGAGTAATAACTCCCCATTCTTCCTTCCTTCCAGTCCTTGGTAACCTCTAATCTACTTTCTGTTTTCATGAATCTCCTGTTCTAGATACTTCGTGTAAGTTGAATCATACAATATTCATTCTTTTGTCTCTGGCTTCTTTTACTTAACATATAGCCTTCAAGGTTTATCCATGTTATTGCATGTATCAGAATTTTGTTCCTTTGTATGGTTGAATAATATTCCATTATATGTATATATTACATTTTGTTTATCCATTCATCTGTGGAGGGATACTTTCGTTGCTTCCACTTGTCAGCTATTGAAAATAATGGTGCAATGAATATTAGCATACAAGCATCTGTTTAAGACTCTGTTTTCAATTTGGGGGGGGTATGTACCCTAGAAGTGAAATTGCTTTAGTAGTTTATATATATTCTGGATATTAAATCCTTATTAGATATATGATTTACAAATATTTTCTATCATTTTATAGATTGTATTTTTACTTCCTTGATAATGTTCTTCGATGTACAAGTTTTTAATTTTGATGATGTCCAATTTATCTATTTTTTAGTTGTTTCCCATGCTTTTGGTGTCACATCTAAGAATCTATTACCAAATCCAAAGTTATGAAGTTACCTCTATATTTTCTTCTTCTAAAAGTTTTATAGTTTTAGTTGTTTTTTTTGAGAACAGGTTTCACTCTGTTGCTCAGTCTAGAATGCAGTGTCGTCATCATATTCCTTGAACTCCTGGGCTCAAACAACCCTTCTGCCTCAGCCTCCTGAGTAGCTGGAACTATAGATGCATGCCACCATACCCAGATAATTTTTTGTGTTTTTTTAAAACATTTTTTGTAGAGATGGGGGTCTTGCTATGTTGCCCAGGCTGGTCTCAAACTCCTGGCCTCAAGTGATCCTCCCACCATGGCCACCCAAAGTGCTAGGATTACAGGCATGAGCCCCTGTGCCAGCCTTTGGCTCTTATATTTAGGTCATAGATCCATTTTGAATTAATTTTTATAAAATGGTCTGGGGTTGGGATCCAATGTTACTCTTTTGCATGTGGAAATCCAATTGTTCCAGCATCTTCCCCCCACACCTACCTTTAATTTAGATCAAATGGGGAAAATTTGCAACTTTCCAAAATTATTCCTGATATTGAGAATATTGAACATTTTACTTTCTAAAATGTTTGATTAATTGACTCTTCCAAACTAAATTCCTGTGAAGTTAACTGCTACTTCTTAAGAGAAAGGAGAAAGTCATAGGGAAACTGGTACATTAGAATTGGTAAGTGGAACTTTTAAAAAACTAGAAGTGATCTTTGGCAATTTAAGGAAAGGGAAAAATTAACAGTTCTTATTAAAAATAAGGAGAAAATCTGAAATTGTTATTAAGAGATTAAAAACTTTGTGCTAATGACTTTACTGATTTTAAATGCTTAAAGTTTTGAAGTAAAATAAAATTTTAAGGCTCACCCCCCCACCTTTGGACCCCCTCGTGGCCAAAGGAATATCCTAAAACTAAATTGCCTGCCAGGAGGAAGGAGGTCAAATATGCCCTATCATGCCACCCTCTCTTCTTGGGGACATCCTTTGTAACCCACTAAGAGGCCTAAGGCTATGCAAGACAAAACCGCAGGTCCTCAGTTTACACAACAAATCTATGTTGGGTGGCTTATCTCTGATAACAGCTCCTTATGTTGAGACATTCCAAGCCTTTAGACAAAGCTTCATGTCTTTAACCAATTACAAGCCAAAGAATCTTTTAACACACCTATCACCTTTAAGCTCTGCCCCCTTCAAGATGGCCCACCTTTTCGGGCCAAACCAATGTATGCCTCCCATGTATTGATTGATGACTTTCCCTGTAAACCCTGTCTCCCTGAAATGTATAAAACCAAACTGTAACCCAACCACAGTGAGTTCACTTGCTCAAGGCTTCTTTGAGCAAGTGGCTCAGAATAAATCTCTTTAAAATTATTTTACAGAGTTTGGCTTTTTTCTGTTGATAAGGTCTATTATATGACCTTCATTCTTAACTATTGTCCACCTTCACAGGAACAGAACAAGAGAAAAAATGTATTTAACTTGCATTAAATAATTTAATATGTATTAAATTACATGCAATAAAATTACATAATGGGTATTAAGTTTATGAAGTGGAAAGACTTCACTTTGACACCAAAAATAGTTTTCAATGGCAAAATAAGAAAATAATAATGATAATCCTTACTGAGCACCTACCATGTATCAGACCCTGCTTTGAAGGCTTTACTCATATTAACTCATGAAAACCTCACAAACCCGTGAGGTAGGTACCATTACCATCACAGATGACCTTAGACTTGAGCCCACAGAGTCTAACATTATGCCTAAGCTCTTATCCACCTTGGTTGAAAGGGAACATTAAAACACCCCTCCCCCACCAGAAAATCCATTGCCTTTCCATCAGCAAAAAATCTGCAAATAGGATGGGCACTTATCAGTCAAATGAAAGTCACAATCCTGATGCATGATGACATCAGTCCTCTGATTCTATTCAAAGATCAGTCACTTTCCTACTGCTTTTCTTTTAGCAACATAGTCTCTTATCTTCCTCCCTTCTCTAAAATGTCCAACTGGGCACTATCAAATGTTTTATAACATTACATAAATATCTTCTTGAATACTAAGGACAATGCACGATGACATATGTCATAGGGAAACACAATACTTTCTTTTCTTTTTAATCTTTGGGTTTTTTTTTAATAATTCATGAAGACATTAGCCTTTGAGGTAGATTTAAGAATCCTTTTTATTTAACATAATTTTGTTTGTGTCCTGAAAACCAAGGACATTGAAGTATTTATTCCCTGCTGAATATGGCATTGTGTATATGTGTCTTTGTTTTCCCTGAAAACACCTCTTAACCTTCATTTATCTTCTCAGCACTCTAGCTTGTGGGCTTGCTCCATATTGTCCCCTCTCCAACAGGTGTGCTGTTGTAATAATATCCCAAGTTTCTTAACCCCTTGGTTTCCTTCACACTTTCCTTCACACAAGTTTCTTAACCCCTTGCTTTCCATGATTCTCTTTTGGCTGAGTCATGGAAGAAACAAGAAGTAATTAATTTTTATAATAGGAAACAGGACCTGAAAAAGGCAAAGTTTTCACCTGAGAACTCACAAAGTAAAATAGTGCCAGTCCTGGAGTTCTAGCCCACATCTACTGGTTATGATAGAAAGTTAAAAGCAGTGGTTCTCAACTAGAGGGATTTTGTCCCCTCTCTTTGGAAATGTCTGGAGACATTTTTAGTTGTCACAAATAGTGAGGAAGGGGTTTGCCACTGGCATCTAGCTGCTAGGGGCAAGAGATGCTGCTAAGCACCTTGCAATGCATAGAACAGCTGCTGAACCAAAGAACTATCCTACCCGAAATGTCAATGGTGCCAGTATTGAGAAACCTTCTTTTGGAGTAATTAAAATGGATTTGAACTCTGCTCTGCATCTTATGTTATGACCTTAGGAATGTGCCTTCAGCGTCTGCTTTCTCATTTGAAAGAACAAAACCACCACCACCATAAAATGCACAAAAAGACAAAAAACAAAACCACCTTTCAGGGTGGTTGCAAGAGAGCAATTCAAAAGCACAGAACAGAATGCTGATCATATGATGAGCCCAAAAACAACAAAAAATAAATCATGGCACATCCCACAGAGTCCAATGATAAGACAATATGGAAACAGGCAATGCTAGAAAGACAATGTCACTGAAATGAAAAAGAAGGCTTCCCAGATTCTCAATAGCTTTTATAGGGAAAAGAGCAAGAGATGGAGAGAGGTGTAAGAGAATTAAACAGCACTGGGGCTGTACCAAGAGGGAGGAGAGCAGATAACGAGACTGGAAACAGAAAGTAGTGGGAGTGTGGTACAGGTGGGAGGGATTTCAGGAGTGACTTGGAGAGGAATTTGAGAGAGATTCAGGAGGAATCCACCAAAGAATTTGGTGGGCAATTTAAGAAGGACCCTGAGAGAGGAGTCCTGGATGAATACTAGATTTCTGACTTGGGTGTTTGGGTGTTGGTGATGCCATTCAATAAGACAATGAAATCAAAGGTCAGTGAAGATAATAATTCAGCTGTAGATGTATCGAAGTTTGGAGTGCCTGTGGGACATGTAGATGACAATCAGGACGCAGTGAGATACGGGTGTCTGGGGAGGAGCCAAAGATTTGAGAGTCAGGAACCTGAAAGAAATAGTGGATTCCATGGGATTGAATGATATTCTCCAGGGAGAGGACACAGTGTGAGGTAAGAGCAGAGGACAGAACTTTTGAGAGCCGGACAAAGAAAACTAAGATGGAACAATCAAGAGAAGCATAACAGGAAGAGAAAGTAGAGCAGTATGGAAGTCAAGGCTGAGAGTGCTTTGGGAACACAGGGCAGGAAACAGTGTCAAATGTCAGAGAAAAATTAAATAAAATCCAAAGGGTCCAGAAGATTTGGTAGTTGGGTACTAATTTTAGCATGAAAAGTTAAGTACAATGATGAGCAGAAAAACTCAACTCAGTGAGTTGAGAGTAAATAACAGTTGAAGTATTACAGAAATAAAGGATAAAGAGAGACTGTCAGAAACATAAGCTACGAAGATTCTCCTTCCCTCAAACAGATAACACTTAAACATATTTATATGCTGACAGGAAAGGGATGGTGGAGGTTGAGGATATAGACTATAGAAGAGGGAAAATGGATAGATCCAGAATGGGATGTAGAGCTAGAATGATTATTTTGAGGTAAGAAGACAGAGATCTTTCCTTCCAAACTGGGTAAAGAAGGTAAATTAGGGCCAGCCGTGGTGGTTCACGCCTGTAATCCCAGCATTTGGGGAGGCCAAAATGGGAGGATTGCTTGAGGCCAGGAGTTTAAGACCAGACTGAGCAATAGTGAGACCCCATCTCTACAAAAAATAGAAAAATAAACCAGGCACGGTGGCACACACCTGTAATCCCAGCCACTCGCTGTAATCCCGGCTGCTACTTCCGGCTGAGGCAGGAAGATGGCTTGAGTCCAGGAGTTTTGAGGTTGCTGTGAGCTATGATGATGCCACTGCACTCTGGCCCAGGCAACAGAGTGAGACCTTCAGTCTGGAGGGTAAGGGAGTATGAGCTGAAGGAAGTTCATATTGGAGAGCTTCATTTTTCACTATCAAATTATAGGCAAGCTCAGCTGCTGATATGGGAACTAAAAGGAGGTAGGGGTAGCAAATAATTCTTAAGGCATTAACGAATTAGAGAAAGTGAGTAGAGACCACAATTTCAACAACCTGGCACGTAAAGGACATCTCATGGTACCAGGGACACCTTGCAATTCGTAGCTAGTTCTTTCCAGATCAGAAACATAACCCACTCACCTTTAGAGGGAAGCAATAAACTAGAAAGATCTTGCCAATAACACGATTGTTTGAAAATAAGATAGTGTGTGTGGGATGATCAACCAAATTTTAAATTAGAGTAGGCATGTGATAAATTATGTCCATGGACCAGTCCATCATCTTGTATGAAAGTAAGTGTAGCCTATGGGATTCTTAGAGAGCCTACAACATTCAGAGTTGTTATAATGCAGAAATTGGAGTTTGTCTTCCATAATCCCTCAAGTAAAACAGTAGAGATGATCAATAGAATACAAATAAGTGAATCATGTGAAATTGTTTTCTTTTGCAGAGTCTTGCAATTTTTTGAGCCTAAGTCATGAGTTGGATGTTCCTTAGAGACCTCCTGAGTGGAGTAAATAAATACTCAACTGGGATCGGGCGGATTTGGCTGGCTGTCGTGTTCATCTTTCGTTTGCTGGTCTACATGGTGGCAGCCGAGCACGTGTGGAAAGATGAGCAGAAAGAGTTTGAGTGCAACATTAGACAGCCTGGTTGTGAAAATGTGTGTTTTGACTACTTCTTCCCTATATCCCAGGTCAGACTTTGGGCCTTACAGCTGATCATGGTCTCTACGCCTTCGCTTCTGGTGGTTCTACATGTAGCCTACCGTGAAGGTAGAGAGAAAAGGCACAGAAAGAAACTCTATGTCAGCCCAGGCACAATGGATGGGGGCCTATGGTACACATACCTTATCAGCCTCATTGTTAAAACTGGTTTTGAAATTGGCTTCCTTGTTTTATTTTATAAACTGTATGATGGCTTCAGTGTTCCCTACCTTATGAAGTGTGATTTGAAGCCTTGTCCCAACACTGTGGACTGCTTCATCTCCAAACCCACTGAGAAAACGATCTTCATCCTCTTCTTGGTCATTACCTCATGCTTGTGCATTGTGTTGAATTTCATTGAACTGAGTTTTTTGGTTCTCAAGTGTGTTATTAAGTGCTATCTCCAAAAATATTCTAAAAAATTCAAGTCTTCAGTTTGTGAGTGCCACAACCTCAGATATGTTGAGTGTGGTGAAATCGGGGCCCCTCCCCTACTTCAGAATCACCATTCAGTCTTGGCCATAAACACATCTCAGCAACCTGAAGCAAAGCTACTTTGTGATACAAAAGAAGGTTAGAGAAAGCCTGCATCCGGCTAAGCAAGACCTAAGCTGGTTTGGAAAACAAAGGGTATCAACCTTAATATCATTTGGGAGGAATTTTTTTATATTGTTAATATGCTCTCAGTTGTGAACACTAGCCAGAGGTCTCATTGTTTTGTTGTAGGGTTTTCCATTTCATCGATATGTGAGTTATTTTTGAATAGTTTATTGCAAATTAGTCTGAAGAAATCCAATAACAGCATTCTTTTAAGAGCTTAGGTCTGTCAGAAAAGAAGGAAAGTTTCTCTACTAAAAATAGAAAGAAATGAATTGGCCAACTAAAAATATATAGAAAAAATTAGCCGAGCATTGTGGCACATGCCTGCAGTCCCAGCTACTTGGGAGGCTGAGGCAGAAAGATTGCCTGAGCCCAGGAGTTTGAGTTTGCTGTGAGCTAGGCTGAGGCCACAGCACTCTAGCCTGGGCAACAGAGTGAGACTCTGTCTCAAAAAAACAAAACAAAACAAAACAAAAAATAAAACAAGGAAACCCTAGGTCGGTTTTCTATGTTTTGTAACTGTCTCATTACAATTCATGCACAATGAACTGGAAAATATAAAAAGTGACACTTCTGACAAATGTGATAGCCTCAACACTGAAATGGAGGCACTGGCGATCTTTCCAAAGTGGCAGCCAAAGCTCCCTTCACTCAGTCCTACTCGGTCTTTGCAGAGAAAGACTATGGTGTAGAGTAGGGTTGCAGCTAACTGAGGGCACACAGAAGCACAACCAATGAGAAGGCCCAGCCTGGGGGAAGGGCCACCTGAGCCTAGGCCTACCAGTTTAGGTACTGTTGGAAATAAGTGGACATGGGGAGAGGGAAGAAAGTCATCATTTTAGTGGTCTCCAAATTAAGTTGCAAATCTTACTGGGAGATATCCCACTCAAGCCTGAACCAGCAGACATCTGAAAAGGTTACAAAGGGGAAGGTAGGTCCCACAGAAAGCAGCCCAAAGATAGGGAAGAGGGGAGGTCACAAAGAATGTGCTCACTTCATAATTCCTTAACACTTCTCTTTAACTGTAAGAATATTGTAGTATTTTTTAAATGTTTGTATTGTTGGACCTTTTATAATAAGGAATTCACAATGTACTATACAATATGTCACAGTTTGCCTATGTTTTACCAGTGCAACTCCTTCTTGGACAAATAGAATGTGTACTATGTTGTTACATTGGTGCAAACAATGTTATTACTTATCTTGAAGACTAGAACTTTCTTCTACTTTTCTATTTTTTTTAAAAAAAATCAAAAATATATTCTCTTTGAATTTAATACTCTAACATATGTGAATTTCTCAAGAATAAAAATGAAGGTGTCATTGGTTCTTTGATTGTCATTGATATCTTTACTTGACTGCACAGGGTATGATTATTCTGTGAAATAAAACTTGTTCTGACAATGTTAGAACAGGATTTGCAACACTGCTTGGTAAAGATAGTTCTGAAATCATTCTTCTCCCCTGGGAATTTCTTAACAAAAAGTCAGTGCATAAAAATGTGATTTTAACTAAAACCAAATATGTCGTGTCTTCCATGCCCTGCCTTCTTTAGAATAAAATGTCTCACTACAATCCATACAAAGTGAAGGTTATTTGTGTCATTATGTAGTCTACAGACCATGTCACCAACAGTTGTCATAATCTCTGTCTGAAAGACTGTGTCCTGGACAACAGAGAGAAAGATGAACTTTGTGGTTTTCCCCTTTCTTTAATATATACCACAGATCACTGCTGGACTTACAAGCTTACCACCATGTACTTTACCATTTGACAGGGAAACATCCAGCCTCATAAATGCAAGTAACCATGATTTGATTTTTTTGACAACGATAGCTGGTTAAAGAAGTTTAAGGTTTTTGAGATCCTGATCATGGAATCTAGAAAACAGGGTTTCAGTGTGCAGAACTGGAATGAAGACATGGAACTTTTTCAGTGTGAGGATGAGTCTAATGCCAAAACTGTTTCAGGGGAGCTCAGCCTCTTTATACAGTCATGACAAGCTCTGCCCGACAGAAAATGTTTGACTGCTTGGACAGGTACATTCTTTGCATTTCTACCTAGTAGAGGGAAGAAACTGAAAGGTAATGTGAGCAAGGGCAATGGAAATGAAGATGTTTAAATAGGAGGGTGAATGATTTTTCCATCTTTAAGCATTTTTGATAGTACCTTAACTTACAAAATGAGTTGCCTGTAAGAACATTCTGAAGGCTTTCCTGGTGTCAGAGAAGACCCAAAGCATTTGATGGAGAGAAATTGGCAGTTTATTTCTATCATTTCTATTCTCTTTTCAATAAATTAATATTTATTGAGTACCTGGGTGCAAGACACTGTGCTATGCACCTTCCAAGATGTAATGCATAATTCCTGCTCAAGAAGATGTCTACTTTCACTAAGGATCATGGAGGGAAAAATGGAGTATCTTATCTTGAACTCCTGAGCTCAAGCAATCCTACCGCCTCAGCCTCCTAGAGTGCTAGGTTTACAGGCATGAGCCACTGCACACGGCCCTTGAAATAGAATATCTTACACCTGTGTCCTCCTCTCACTGCATCATCTCACTTGGTCTTTCCTAAAACCTTCTGGTGCCCTTAGAGCAGACAGTAACCTTAGAGATGAGGAAAGGCTGTCACTTCTGTCAGGTATACCCAGCTAGTAAAGATAACCAACCTTAAATCAATTTCCTGCCACACCAGGCATTCCAGATCACTAACCAGAAGCAAGCCACTTCTGACTTGCAGTGATTATTTTGACTGTTCAGCACTTGCCCCCACATTCTTTCTGATTACAGACCTTGCTTCTGGCCACAGGGATTCTTCTCACTGGAGCTGGCAGGAAATTTTTTAAGCACTTGTATGAAAGAATCCCCAGAGCTACAAGTGGCCATGGTTCGTCTTCCTGAGGGACTGTGAGGATGAGAGAGGAAAGGCTTGAGAATGTTTGAATTCTTCATCCCATTGTCCCCAAGCCTGGCTCCACCTCTACCCTTTCTGCAGTTTAGATACATGAAAGATAAATTCCTTTTTGCTTAAGCTGGTTCAAGTTGGATTTCTGTCTTGCAACTGAGAGTCCTAATAAAGCCACCTTCTTCATAAATTTCTTTTCTGTATAATAGCAAAAAAAAAAAAAAGAAGAACATTTTTCTTGTACCCACCTTTTAAGTATTGTACCTCCTAACCTTCACATGTGTATACCTATGTTTGTGTAAATGGGGGGAAAATTGTAGAAGGATCTCAACACTGGTTACCATGGGGGGGGGTTAATCTTTTCTTTATATATCTTTTGTTTCACATTACTTGTGTTAAAATTTTAATAAATAAAACAATTTAAAAGCCCAAAGTACCCTGTCTTTGTTCTAGCTCACATCCCATTACACATGACAATTTTCTTAAATATCGATGCCAATTTGTTCCGTTTACATCTTATTTTGTTTGTATATTTAGTACTGCTCAAAACACAAAAGACAGGGGGCATTTCACAGCTCTTTAAACAACTGATTAGAAAAGCAAGAAGCAGTAGTGGAACATGTGGAGGCAAAAAAATGTCAGCATTCAGTTGAATTTTAAGACAAAAACCTGATGGAAGTGTTTTGGGAGAGACCTATCAGGAGTTCTTTCTCTAATATAAAATTGGGCCTTTTTTCACAAAGTAAATCTTCCTTCAGCTTTAAAAGACATTTATGATTATGGGGTGTTTTGAGAATTTTCCATAGACCCACCTTGTTTCCCCTGTGTCAGATAGTCCAACAAAAACTTTCCTATTCTCTCCACTTGTACTCGCCATCAAACTGGCACTAACACTATGGTGCTCACATGGTAGTAATATTCTCCAGGGATTAGGGGGTTGGACAACTAAAGGACACGGTGAGCACTGCAGAGGGGAAGGGCATGCCTCTAACCCTCGCTTGGGTGAGGCAAAGTCATAAAATGTAATCAAAATGTTTATACCCTCATAATACCCTGAAATAAAAAAAATTTAAAAAATTAAAACCTTTCTTATTCTGAGATGATTGTCTTTTAAAATACTATAATGTTTCCAAATATTGTTTGAAAGCAAAGCGAAACGAGTTCCAGATGTCACTCACATATGTAAACATTCCCATCTATTTAAAGGTGAAGTATCAGATCTTTCCCAGCTACAGAAAATTAATTTTCCATTAAATTTGTTTCTATTAAAAAGGAAAATGAAATAATATTATTCAGAGAAAAGGAATACATGTTATTTCTGTTAATACTTTTTAATCTTAGAAAAATTTCAGACATGAATGCCGCCTATCAGAGCAGAGATGGACAGAATGGCTGTGGTGCAGAATTGGGGATGAATCCTAGGAAGTGGAAGAAGTGCACTCTAGATTCCTACTCTTCATCACAGCTCACAGCAACCTCAAATTCCTGGGCTCAAGCGATCTTCCTGCCTCAGCCTCCGAGTAGCTGGGACTACAGGCGCACACCACCATGCCTGGCTAATTTTTTCTATTTTTGGTAAAGACTTTTGCTCAGGCTGGTCTCGAACCCCTGGCCTCAAGGGGTCCTTCTACCTTGGCATCCCAGAATGCTAGGATTACAGGCATGAACCACCATGTCCAGCCTAGATTCCTACTCTTTAGGAAAGGGTCACTATTAAACTCTGTGCTATAGATTGGGGCCAGAGGAGACAAGTTAAGCAATGCAATCACCACATTCTTACCATAAAAATGTTATTAACTAAATTGATGATCATTAATCCTCTGTTATTAAAAGAAGGATTAATCACTAGGTTAACCAAGAGCTTTCGTTTACAAAGTATTTATCTCAAAGAAAAGTGCAGTAACTTAAGATTTGACTTTCTGTGGAACATAAGCAAACCTAACTAATCTTCTCAAAGCAGACTGCTGGTAATTACATTAATTTGATAGTGACATTAGGAACAACTGACTGTGACTAAGATCAAGGACTTTATCTTACTCATCTCTTTATACCTGTGTAATCCCCACAGTTTAGGTCCCTGGTACTTGGGAGCTCAATGTTTCTTAGCAAAAAACTTTTGTGTTGCTCTTGCCTCTGCTATCTCTCATCTACCCAGTATTTATTTCTCTTTACCTAAAAGAACCCTGATGGTGTTGGGGATGATAATGTGCCCAGATAAAAAACAAAAGTACATTTTTAATCCCCTCTGCATGTAGAAGTAGCTGTGTGACTGTCTTCTTGCCAAAGTAAAGGAGACTTTTTTGGCTGGTGCTTTGGGAAAAGTTACTTAAAAAGTGCAGCTGACCTAGCTTGCATGTGTCTTTTCCCTTTTCCACCCCTTCCTGCCTAAGACATCACAGTGCTGCAGGGAACACCTTCTGCCATGAGAGGTGACTTTGAGGATGGATGAGAGACCTTATGAAGAAGACACTGATGCCATTATGGAATTGCCCTATCAGCTCTGAGCTGCCTGTCTCCTGTCTGCTTGTTGTTTTTTAATGTGAGAGAAAGCTTAACTCCTACCTGACATAAGTTATTGCCTTGTTAATCTCTTTTATTTATAGCCTCAAACAGTTTCTGATTATATTGACATTAGGGACCAGGATGAAGACACAGAAGGCCTGCCAACATGTCTAGTATGTTGAATGGCAGAATTGAACATGATAAAAAAAAAATTCAGTAGGATAGAATTTTGTTCCGAGTAAGTCAGGTGAAATGGAACAAGTAAACATTCTGCATCAAGATTTAATATTTTTATGTGAGAAAACCAGGATTGATATTAGTTCACAATATAAAGTCCATGGAGTTTTATCTGTCCACCACCTTAACATGAGCAAAGCATAGTATGAGACTATTTCTAAAAAGTTAATTTAAACCTGTATTAGCAGAGGTTTGTATCCAGACTATAGGGAATTATTTTCCCAATGCTTGAAATACAAATAGCTTATTTCATTTCCAAAGTTGCAAAACCAGGATCAATGGGTGAAAATCAAAGAGATAAAGATTTTTTTCTTTTTACCTAATAAAAGAATGTTCTATTAATTAGAATTGCCTCAATGAAATGATAAAGGAGTGAGATCTTAATATTGAAAGCAATGGTCAAGAATATTTCTGGACTGTATGGGAGGTATAGCTAGATGACTTCCAAATTTCTTTTTAACTCTTTAAGATCCTAGGGTTCTACTACCTAGCACACTGGGCAATGGCAAAATAAGACGTTGTATTGGCTATATCACTATATAAACCTGAGTCCCCAGAAAGACCTCTGATTAATTGAATTACCTTTAGAAAACAGATTTTGTGTATAATAACAGGACATCACCTTACAATAAACAATTTATTGTAGTTCCATAGAACTGGTTACGAAAGGATTTATCTTCTTTAAAATCATGCCACTACAGTGACATGTAAAGTACTTAATAGTTTATATGATTTCATTGTTCTTTTTTCAACTTTGAGAAATTCCGATCTTATTTCAAAGCTTGGATCAAGTATTTCTTCCAGAGGGCAAAATGTGATGTAAAATGGGGATAAGTAATAATATGGATCTCATAGGGCTACTTTACAAATTAAACGAGATGCTCTATGTGAAGCACTGGCACATAGAAGTTATTTAAAAATGTTAGGTATTGTAATTAACGATACATGGCTCTATTATACCACTTATCCCTATGCTATTTGCTTATACATTTGTATCCCCCTCTAAATTGTAAGCACTTTGAATGCAGGCAAGAACTAAGCCCCTTCCTCATTTACCTTCAGGGCTTAACCCACAGTAGTTGCTCAGTAACAACGAACATATTCCTAAGCCTTACAGCATAACTATGTTTTAAAAACTCAAAAATGTTATTATTCTGGAATTGGAAGAAATCTTAAAAATACTTGGAAATAAGACAACTACAACCTAGCTTAAAGTGACTTGTCCTAGCTTAAAGGATAAAGGACAACCTAGCTTAAAGGATAAAGTGACTTGTCCAATGTTAAATGAAATAACAGAGCAATAATTCAGTTTTTTAAACTCCAAATCCAGTCTTCCAGAAACTTCCTATACAAAATTGTTTCAAAGATCTTTGGAATATTGGCATATCCATGTAATGACCAACTGTGTTACTTTTTCTTTTCTTTTTTTTTTTACTGTATTAGATAACTAAATATGTACAGTCAATGCAAGGTGGCTCCAGTCTGTTTCTGTTACGAAGGCTGGTCTATCCTAAAAACGGACCCACAGCCAACGTGTCACAGTCATCTCCCAGTTTTTAAAAACTGTACTTGAATAACTGTTTAACTTATTATACATATTAAAAATATAAATGAAATACCACATATTAGCCTATGTCCTTATAAAGTATAAATACAAAAAGATGAAAAGGTAATTTCTGGTTCAGTTTCCAGACCTTAACTATACGCACACATTTCCATTGTTAGCTTGCCATCTGGTGGCCTCTCACTCCTGTGCAACACCGTAAACGACCACCGTATATTACAGGTTAGCCTATAAAACTGATGAGCTTTATACACACACATCCACTTTTAAACTTACTTCGTACGCAGCAAGTTAACTGCACCTCCAATTCTGCTCCAGACCAACCTCATTTCAGCAAAGGCTGAAAAATTTTAAGTCAGAAAGACAGATGCTAGCAGATACAAGTGAAGCAAATTATCTCATTAAAAAATATGCTGAGACAGGTACTCAGAAAAACCCGAAAATTTATTGAATAGATTATGCATAAATATCTGCCAAAAAGGAGTGGACGTAACTTTTTTTTGACAAAGCCAGTATGAACATGGCCTCTGATAATCGTGGCAAAGGAAGGTAATAATAGGATTTGAATATAGATTTTGCCAAATGGTGACATGGTCTTTCTTCCCCCTGACAGGATTATATAATCTACTATGATGTCTGTTTTTGTTGTTGACGGTATATATCATATATGTGTGTGTGCACACATACACATACTATTGACTATTATATACATTTTCTTCAAGCAGTATTCTAGGATTGTTAAGCTGACTCAGTGAGAACACACGGGTCCCTTGGAATAGTCAGGTGGTGAACACACAAAAATTCTGTGAGTTACCTCCAATACCAGCTAATTTCTTTCTATTAGTTATAACTAAATGATTTGATGTATAAAGAGCTCAGAACAGTGCCTGACACAGTTTACCAAATATTACTCATTGTTCTTACTATCTAGATAGAGCCAGTCCTCAGCCTTGGGCTTCCCAGCCTTTCTTCAAAATCTCTGAGCTTTGCACGTTGCTAACTGCTGCTCTGCTGAGTGCCCAGCTCTGCGTGTAAGAGACTTGAGAACTGCTACAGCGTGTTTGCCCTTCACTTCAACGGAGTGCTTCCCAGGAAAGCTGCCTACACAGCTCACTCAGTGAAGAGGAAAACAAAATAAAAACAATGTAGGTAGGCCACAGGAATGCTGGGTTCCTGCCTATAGTTTTAAAATATAATTCGGAATTTCTCTCATTATCAAGGATATCAGCTTTTGGGGGGGGCAGGGAGCGAGAAAGACAAAAAGTCCAATAACACACACCTAAAGTTCAATGATTACACAGAACCAACAGTTATTTTGTGTTGGAAAGGGCCACACTATTATCAGGAAGAGCATTCTGGGTTTCTGGCCTTTTTAAATTCTGGCAGAGCAGCTGTTGCCTTTCATACCACTGGCTCATCTTTTTTCGCTGGGAGCTGGTGTGGGATCAAGGTTTTGGTGTTAGAAATGAGAACTGCTTCAGTTTCTCATTTTATACCAGTAAACTACTTTTTAAAAATTATTTTTAAATTGACATCAACGTATCACATGACGCACGACAGAACTTCTAATTTTGCCTTATTTACTGAAAGAAGTCTCTTGCACTGCTTCCTGTATTTACTACGGAAACCTAAAATCCTTGCCTATATAATCCTGACACTCTCAACCTTCATTCTTCTGCTTTGAAATGACAACAATGTCACCAAGCAGTGCAGTAGAGAAATTAATTCTGAACCAGGGGGATCAGATGTTTTGCAGATTTGCTGTTGAATGTCATTCAATTTCCCCATCTGTGACTGTCTTTATCTATAAAATGGGGTTGCTAATTCTCCTATTCTTCTCAGGGGGAAGGGGTAGCTATGAAGATCAAATTTTAAACTGCATAAATGAACACCAAACTGCAATAGAATTACAAAATCTCCTTTGAGAATTTACATGCATAAGAGAAAATTTTGTAGTGCTAGAGGTGAGATGGTTTTAAGTAGTCATATGTAGGTTTAGGAAATAGATTGTTTTCAAGGATGGTTTTGAAATTTTCGAATAATTCTAATGAGCTTATCAGCTATTTAGAATTGGAGATAGGAAACAAGGGTAGCCAAGAATGACTTGTTTGAACATTTGCATTGTATGACTGTAAAAGTGTATTGGAAAAACATAAACAAAATTGATGGTCTGTATACTCCCCTACTCAAATCTCAAGTGTCAAGATGTTAGTATCTTCTAACCTCCATATATGATGGGTCCATTTGATTTGGAAAGAAGGGTGCATTCCTCCTGTGAGGATGACTCAGACACCTGTTTCCAATGAAGAATTTCCTGGTGTGATCTACTCCTGAAGTTTGAAACCTAACCTGTGTCAAAAGCCCAACAATTTCTTGAACGTTTCTTTGCTACAGAGGGATCTTGGCATATGAGAGCAATTAATATTATGGTGTCCCACTCCACTTCTCCAACCTACCCAGGAGGATGGGGGATCTAGGAGACCTAGAGATGGTAGCACTAAAGACTAAGTGCAACTTGTGTAGTGAACATTCTGCCATGCTCACAGCTACAAGTTTCAATTGCAATCCTCCCAGTACACACTGACAAGTGAGCTGGTCAGAATGCATTGAACCCCTGCACAATTGTTTCCCATTTCCATTTCTCACGCTTGGCTTCTGTGGGTTAAGAGTACACAACTGCAGTGCAGATCTCTAGTAGACAGCCCCTGTGTTCCATGCTCCCTACCTTCAATACAGCCACCTCCTTCATGGCTCCAGACCAGGTTCCAGAAGTTTATTCTTTTTCTTCTTTGAAATCAATATTAAGCATAAGCAAAAAAATTATATAAATGTGGGTCTTTAAAAAAAGAATAATGCTTACAAATCAGCTCCTAATGTTTCCTAATCACCTAGATACAATTCGTTTCAGATAGATACCAAGATAATTTTTACGGCATCTTCCAGCTCCAACACTGAACAACCAATTTGGCTAGTGTAATCTATTATCTTATTCTCCAAATCAAGGCACATATAAGTACTGGGGTCCATTTTCCTGGTTTTAACTCTCAGCTCTGTCACATACTATCTGTGTAACCCTTAGGAAAGATAGACACCAAGCCTTTCTTCATCTTACTCAATTTCCTCGTCTTAAAATGGGGATTAGAACACCTAGCTGAGTTGGTGTAAAAATAAATGGAAATATAAGGACAGTTCTGACACCGTGCCTAGCGCATAGTAAAAGCTAATAAATGCTAATTGTTACTAACATCAGCAAATCTGATACATGGGATCTAGGCCAGGGAAGGCCAGATACAGCAGATTCCTGCTAGGCTGTAGCCCTGCACTTAAAGAATCTTTTCTCTTGGCTGCTAAAAAAAATCCTATTATTTATATTTCTACTCTTACTATTTTAGAATTCTTCTCTTATGACTTCTTCCATATGCCTCACAGTCCTGCTCACTATGCTCTCTAGAACGGGTTCCCCATGGAACTCTTGTTCTGTACTGCTTCACAGATTTATACACTGCAATTCATCTTAACTGAACCAGGGTCCCCCAAGATTATACTCTGAAGCAGCTGCTTTCCCAAAATCCTTACCACACCGCCTGGAAGCACTCTCCCTGCTGAAACTCTTAATTTAGGACTTAAGCATTTTATTCAGTCTTCTCAACACTGGTTTCTACTAAAGGCATCTTCAGTGTACAGTCCATCTGGCAAATTAGACCCAACATTTTTAAAATTTTTCAACTTCAACAACCTTCATCTATATTCTAATCCAGTAATATAACTTCTATGGCCACTTCCAGACACTGTAAGCTACATTACTCCTAAAATCATACACTTCAATGTCCCAGTCTTTCATACCTAATTCTTGGCCTTATTTCCACTATATCCTCTCTGACCCCATCAAGATCTCCAGTTCCTTAACCATTCCCTTTTCAACTATCCTCTTGGCATGGTTTCCTACCCTATCCAGGTTCAATTAACTGACGCATTACTTGTACCAGGACTATGCAACCACCTCCCTTTTTCTCTTCCATCCAAACTGAGGAACACTATCAGGGGTACCATATCATCATGCAGATCATGCCACTACATTATGCTTTCTTAATCAGCCTGGTCTTGAATGTGAGAAATAGTATATATTGGCTGATCAATAATCCTTTCATATCCCCTTAGCTCCTCCTCCCACTCTTCATCTCAAGTTTTCACCATTCAAACTTTCATTTTCTACTTTTCTAAGGCTTGTTGAGCAGAAGTGTTCTGTTTCTTTCCTTCCTGACCAGGAGTTCAACGCTTCTACTTAACAGACTTAATTTAAGAGATATCTCTTCTACTTTGTAATGCTAATAACTTCCACCTATGTCCCATCCAGAGCTCTACTTCAACTTCCACCTCTTTAATAAGTGCCTCCCCAAAGCTCACAAATATGCAAGACTCACCTTAAAAGCCTTAAAAAACAGTCAGGTACTGACTAATTTCCTTTTATTAAAAGCAAAATACCTACTTACCCACCTACATATACATCAACTCACTACCATCACTTCCTTAGTTAGCTCATTCACTATTCAATTATACTAGAAGGTACTCATTAAAACTTCTCTAAAGATCAATGACCATCAACAGTTAATTCTAGTAGACACTTTTCTTAATTGATCTCCCAATGGCATCTGGCATGACCAGCTAATAACCTTCATCAATCTCCCTCCCCTGGCTTCCATAACTCTCTGTACCTTCACTCCCTTTCCTAGTTCGGACTCTCCCTCCCTAAGTTTCTTTGCTGGTCTCCTGCCCACTAAATGTTGCTGTTCTTTAGGGTTCCCACCTAGGCTATCTATCTTTTCCTACATGTTATCTGGGCATGTCATCCTCTCTCCTTCCTCAAACTGGGGTTGAAAATTGCCAACTCCCAAACTTCTAGCTCAGATCTAAAGACTGACTTTGCTTCTTCCTTCAGTTACAACAAAATGTATAAAGTGCTTACTATATCCCAGATTCTGGGCTAAATAAATGCTTAGCAGATAAAAGAAAAAGACAGGGCACTTCCGCTCAAGGAATTTAAAGTCCAGAACTATAGTTTCAGACTCCCATAAAGAACTATTCACTGTACATCTCTGCCTTGATGACCTACAGGAACCTCAAACGCAATCTTTTCTCCAACTCTATTCCTTCTATATTATTTTGGTAGACAGCATCACCATTCAAACACCCAAGACTAAAAATTAATAATTCTGCAATATGTGCTATTTCTTATATATTAACCTCTCTACTAAATCATTCACATTGACACATCAACACGCTTTATTACACCCATCATTTTAAGAACTTTGATTAGACTCCATGATGCCTTCCAGCTACCATTCTATTTTCTCTCTCCTTCACAAACTTTCCAAAAGTAGGTGTTTATACTTGCTCTCTATACTCCTCAACCCACTTCCAACTGACTTTCACTAAAACTAAATAATTGCAAAGGTCAATGATTACTTTCTTACCACCAAATTAAAAGGATACTTTATAATCCTTTCTTAATTATCTCGGCAGAATGTAATAGAATTGTACACACCTCCTTTAAATACTTCCATCCTACTATTCTCATTATTTTCCTTTTAATCTACTTTTAAATATTGAGTTCCTCAGGGTTGAGTTCTGGGACCTTTTCTATACACTTTCCCTATGCAATCACCCATTCATAAAACTGTTTCTTTTCCAGTCTTACCTGACTAAACAGTACTTCTTCAATCATTTATTTAAACCAAGAACCTTCTTTCACACAATCTGCAATGATCAAGTCCTGTCAAATATTTTAGATCTCTCAAGTCCATCCACTTTTCTCCCTTTCTGCCGGCACCTATTTACTTCAAGCCAGTATCATTTTTCCTGGATGACTCGGACACCTTCCTAGCTGGTCTTGAATTCCCCACTGGAATGTTTTTTTTCTTCAGAGTAAAAACTTTTAAAACTCTAAGAATCTCATTCTGCTGCTTAAAACCCAAATGTAAACTCATTGCTTAGGATAAAATCCAATATAAACAACTAGGTCTTTCCAAGATACTAAGCAATCTGGTCCTTGCTTACTTTTACTCATTCACTTTAAGCCCTATCCTTACCCACTTTCTACTATTCCTCAAAAGCTATCTACCATAGCTTTTTATATTTGCTTTTCCATTAGTCTGGATTTTTTTTCTGCCTTCCCTCTCCCAATTTATATTTCTTTAGGGAAGTCTCAATTGCTTTTCCTCACCAGACTATACAATATCATATTCTCACCCTATTATATATTCTCATAATACTGTGTATTATTCCTTCGTAGCACTTGTAATTGTATAATTAGACTCTGAGCCCCATTAGAGTCAGAATCCCATGTTTTCTTCATCACTCACTTAAGCATTCTATAAATATTTACTACTGCTAAGTATCTACCATCTGCAGGGTACTATACTATACATTAGGCACAGAGTGGCAGGTGGCCTAACTAGAAAGGATTCTGTTCTTATACAGCTATAGTTTAGTGGGGGTGGAGGGCAAAGACAATAAAGCAGAAAAGAAGCAATTACAACTTGTGATACATGCCATCAGTGAAATTGTGTGCTTTAGAGGAGATCAATTAATCATGGGGCTAGAGATCTAATACCCAAAGAATGAGTAATAAGAATACAAGGGGGGGGGGGGGAGCATTCAAAGCAAAAGGAACAATTAATGCCAGGGTCTTGAGATGTAGAAAGAGTTTGGCTGGTTTGAGGAACTCAAAGGAAACCAATGTGGCTAGAACACAATGGGCAAAGGAAAAGTAGTGTAATAAGATGTGCTTACAGAGAGACAGGCATGAACCATAGTAAAAATAAACATTTTATTCAAAGTAATGTGTGAAGGTGAGATTTTTCCCTTTCAAATTTCAAGAAAAATCAATCTAGTTCCTTGGTAGAGAATATTCTGGAAGAAAGTCAGCCGAATGTTAAGGTAGTTTAGGCAAGAGATGAGGGTGATTTGGATTAGTTACAATGATATGGAGAAAAATAGAAAGTTCCTTTCTACTTAAGAGGTAGAACTCACCATAATTGTCACTAAAACATAGGGAAAGGTCATGAATTAGCATGGTGACAACATCAAAGAGCTGAGCTTCAGAAACCTGGGTAGTAACTTCACTTATCCAGATAAATAATACTGGGAGAGGAATAGATTGAAGGTGAGGTAGAAAAGGAAATAATGGTTTGGATATGATATGCCTAACTATGAGGTAGGCAGTTGAATAAACAAGCCTGAATTATGAAAAGTTTGGTGTTAGAGGTACAAATTTGGGTGGGATAGGTATATTGATTATACTAAACTCCATAGAATGAACTAAATCATCCAAAGAGAGTGTAGAGAGACATAGTGATCCAGCAGTCAGGTGCTGGGAGAGGAGCCAAGGATGGAGTCAGAGATAGAATAGCCAAGGAGAAAATCGAGAGAGAAGTCATCAACCCTACTGAATGCTTCTGAGGCAGCAAATGAGGGCAGAAAAAGAGCCAACAAATATGGTGGTATGGAACATACTGTTGATCCTGACAAGAACAATTTTAGGAGAGTTTGAGAGAATATAAAGTAGCACTAAATGTGAAGGAGTGTGTATGAGCAGGCAACTCAGATTAGCTGTGACTGGGACCAAATAAATGTGTTATAATTGGATGGAATAAAGTGTCTCCCTCACTAGTCTTCTTTCAAGAACAGAAGCCACCAAGGTTATCTATAAACTGTTGGGAAGGTTCTAGTAAAGACTGATAGAACAGAAGAGTAGTTAATTGAAAGCTCTTGAGGTGAGGGGGATGGAATACAGAACAGGGACTGGTTTTTGCTAAGTAGTAGTAGAGAGTACAGATACAATGAGCCTTGTAGATTTCATAGTGAACAATTGAGAAGGTTCCTGTCAAATTATTTTTTCTCAGCAAAATGTGCTTAAAAGATCATGATATGAGGGAAGGATATGTCATTTAAGCTTGTGGAAGCAAGTTAAATTACAAGAAAGCCACAGAAAAAATGTCAGGTAGTTTTGAGTCTACTTAAGTTTTGAGATTATGAACCTCTCCTAGAATAATTTTCTTCCATACAAATGCTCAAGAGCAGAAAGAAGGTTTTGGGATTTTTCCAGATAATGACTAAGGGGAGAAGGGTCTGAGGATATTTGCAAAGGAGCATGCATAACTATGCTAGTCTCTAAGATGACAACTTCTACTGTGAAGAAAACATGTTAACTATTAAAGTTGGAATTTTTTAGGCTTGGCCATGAAAATATTTTTTTTTAATGTTAATACTAGGTATATTGTACTGAATTAGTATTCTAAGGAACTGATCTTGGGAAATGCTGTTCACTAATTAAGACTAGACAGTAAGAGTAAGCTGATAGAGTCAACAAGTGGTAGTGATGAGACAGAAGTACTTTTTAGTGGAGACATCTTGAGCAGGTGAGCTAGAAGTTTATGGTTGAAGAAAGGGAACCTGAATTCAAGATTTGGAAGTCATAAATGTGTTCTGATTATGGTGAGGTGTAAGGCTCCCATTTATGGAAGAAGAGATCATTGAAATGAAAGGCACCTCTAATGAGCGAGGTTATTGGAGAAAACAAGTATTTTCTTCACTGAGCAGTGTTGGAAGATATAAATAACAAATATAAAAATTTAAAACACTGTTGTAAAGAATGAGCATGTGAAACTTTAAGAGTTATCTGGGTGTTTCTCTGATGAGGTGACATTTAAGGTATTAATTGACAGATAAGGAGACAGTTACAGAAATAAAAGGAATAAGAATTCCAGATAGACAATATGGGTAAAGGCTTTGAGGTGGGGAAAAGAATTTTAGTATCTGTTCAATGAAATGGAAACTGCAGGAAATAGGAAGTAGGATAAGAATGCTTAGAAAGGCAAAAGCTTTGAACAAGTGAGACAACTGGATTTTAACCAAAGTGCACTTAGTGTTCAATAAATATTACAGAGTGATATTCAAAACACAAACCACAAATACAATAAAGGAATCAATCGATTGGGATGGAAAAATTGACCAATCAGAATAATCGCCATTCACAAAACAGCTGGCACAGCTGAATGAGTGCACACCCATTGACCATCGGTCCTGGCTGGATAAATGCCATTTTAGATCAGCATTTCCCAAAGTCAGTTCCTTAGAATACTAATTAGGTGGGAGATAATTATGAAAAAATATGTAAATATTGACATTAAAACAAAAATATTTTCATGGAAAATTCCCACTTTAACACTTAACATGCTTTCTTTACAGTAGAACTTTTCAGTCTTTAATATGCTAATGTGCAATGGACTCTTTAAGAGGGACCTATAACATGCAATTTAGAAAACCTTTTTGATCAAAGAACTTACCTTCCACCCCTCTGGTATCTCATTACAATAAATATTTTGAAAAAGGCTGCCTTTGACTACATTGCTTTTTAGCATCTCTCATGTCCATCAGTCTCTTTCCTCAACTCCATTAACATTACCTTTATTCTGGCTCCCGTTATTTTTTTTTTGCTTGCACTATTTTCAAATCTTCCTATTAATTTCCAACTTACCCAATCTATCCTCTATACCATGCCAATTATCTTTCTAAGATTGCTACTTGCATTCAGTAACCACTTAAAAAAAGATAAAGACTAAATACGGCATACAATAACCTTCAGGATCTGGCCCATCTGCCTTTTCAGCTTCAGCTTCTCCAACATCCCATCTTCCCACACCAAGCACTGGTAATACTGCAAGTACATTATGCCTCTTCATACCTCCAAGCCTAGAATGCCCTTGTCCCCTCTGACTATCCAACAAGCACTTAATAAGTTTTCAAAACTCATCTTCTCCAAAGACTTTCACAACTACCTCCTTTTTCCAGGAAAACAGGGCATTCTCTCTCAATGTCTCTAGCTATAGTAATTGTGCACTTACATCTTAATACCCATGGCAACTGTGATTGCTTAACTGATGATCAGAATTTGCTTTATTAAAAATCTTTGTCTTTCTGATGCAATTATAGGGGAAAAAAAATCTTTGTCTAGGCCTTTAAAATAATAATTTAACATTCTAAATTTAACATTTCTAAAATTTTCTAGACAATGAATGACGTATTTTGAATAACATTTTTCTGATCTGTAATATACAAATTCTTTGGTTTAGAAGAGAAAAATAATCTATTTTTTAATGCTGAAACCTTAGTCGAATTTAGGTTGTAGGAAGAAGATATCTCAAAGAGGAAAAGTATACCATAAAAATTATATATGATTTTTTAATATTTAGGCATTACATTCCATATCAAATTTTACCAACATGCTGTTCTATAAATTCATATTCATTTTATACCTTAATTTGATTCTTCTGTACCATGCTAAAAAGCCCACTCCCCCATAATTACTTTTGACATACATTACCTGGAATATAAAAAAATTTCCTTCCATGTTGGCAAACTCTTTCCCATGACATGTAGAACAATTACAGAAATGCTTAGTGGTAAATTTTCTTACGCTAATGAGCAAAAGAAAAGCTCTGATATTTTCACTCAGCAGTGGCTCATCACTATAATGATCAGAAATAAACCTACTTGCTACTGAACTACATTGGGCAGTTTTGCCAAATGCCCACTTTAAGAGCTAGGTCAGCTTCTAAGAAAAGTGTACGGAAACATTCAGTTGTTAACAAAAATTTAATATTAAAGTTATTCAAAGTTATTTAAATTATTGTTAACTTAGGAAAAAAAACCCATGTATTAATCACCCATAAAAACAACTTTTATTTTAATAAATAACAGTGGGCTCACCAAAGGGTAGGGATTTTAATGTGTCAAGTTTTATGCATATTGGTAATAAACCTTAAGGAGGTAAAGCCAACTATTCAATAAAACCCAAAGGCCCTAAAAATAAAACTATAATACTTTAATAAAACTTAAAAAAATATTTTCCAAAAGAAAATAGTTCACTCCTTGACCATGCTTATTTATTCAGAGTACCAGCGATTTCAGTTAAGTGCTTCATTTTTCCTGCAAATCTGATGTTTCACAGGGAATATACACATTTTCATATCATCACAATATCATCAATGTCTCAGGCCAATAATATTGTGAATGCAACTATTTTATAACAAACACAAAGTAAAAAAAACAATGCTACTATTTATGGCAAACAGAAACAAAAGTAAAATATTGAAAGGATGTTTCCTTTTGTTTCCAGTACTGATTTTAGTTGGACTTTAAATGAAGGTCATTAACGCTCCTGAAATGACCTCTACTTCTGGGCGTGAATCCACAGTATAAATATTGTGACTAAAACTAAACTATAAGAGCTAACCATATATAGAATAATAAAAAAAATCAGTTATAACAACTAATACTGCTCTTAAAGACCAATCTAATGAAAAAAGTATCATTAGATATGGTGAGAAAATACAGACAAATCTGTACAATCTAACATCTATAAACAGTAAAATCAAAACATCCAACTTCCTTATAGAAAGTGTTTCATCTATGTAATTATAAATGTTAAGGACTCTTGTATTTTATAAACACAAGATGGGCTCACTTTGATGATATTAATTTTAAGATTTATAAAAATGTTTAAAAAAATCTTTCCACAAAACTTTATACAGTTTAAAGCTATACACCAATCTATAAATCTCAGAAAATGGGGGGGGGAAAAAAACCTTTATAAGATCACATGTATAAAACAAGAAATGAAATGTGATTTTATTTAAGGCAATACTGGGCTACTTCACAAATCACCACCTCAAATATTTACACTGCTCCACACTACTAGTTTCTATCACATTCACAAAGGATTTTTTTTAATACCAAATGTTTAAAATCTTCAATGTAGTAATAAATTCTTTATTCACATTTCCGTTATATTTCATGGACTCATAACTATCCAATTAGAAGCAATGAAAAAAAACCTGTAGCTATAGGAAACTGCTAGAGAATCTGCTTTAATTTCTCATAAATACCACCCAAAAATACTGGATGGCAAATTTACAAAGCAAAGTGTTGATATAATGTGCATACTTTGTGAAAAGTAATCTTGAGATCATCTTGTAAATAAATGTTTCATGTAAAAATCAATGAAATATGGCAGAGCTTCTAGTTTTAGTTCAAAAAGTTCTTAATTTAAAATAATAAAAGAACAGTTTTAAAAACTTGATCACTTAGTTAAAAATTAAAATTTCAAATATAAATGTGTCATTTAATAGTTTAGACTTACAGACTGCTGGTGGCAGCAAAATGATTTACAATAATAAATATATACAAAAAAGGTATCTACAAAGAGTACTGTTATACATGAGCAGTGACCATCACACAGGTAATTCAGTTTAGTTCATGAGAAGGGCAGCTGGGTGATAGAAATTTGAGGTTTAGCTCAATATTTACAATAAATGAAGTACTGATTCTGTTCCTCAAGTCCCATAGGGATAAAAAAAAGTTTTACATGACAAATGTCATGGTTTTTTTTTTCTTTTTTGGCCAGGTTAATTCATGTCAGCAACAATAACAAAAAAATGATTTTCACAATTCTAGCATGCTTGATGGCTTCCTATTTAAAATAAAACTATAAATGATGTGTTTATAGTACATTAATTATCAGTACTGTCCTCTGCCTGTGGCTTTACCTACACTGATTTCTCTCATAACAGACATATCTGGATCATTTGCACGTACTTCAAGTTTTTTCAGACTGACTGTAGGTTTCATTTCCTGAAGTTGCTTTAAGACAAGCTCAGTGCAATCTTTAAGATTCTTGTCTAAAACAATTTTTACATTACCACTGCACTGAAGCTGTGATGGATTGGCAAATTGTACAAATGTTTCACTTTCTTTACAAGAACATATATGATTTCCACTAGTCACAGCAGTCTTGTCCGTATTTTTTCTTGAATTTGAATGGGATCCTTTTTTGGTAGCACTATTTGGATGGTCTTTGTCAGTACTTTTTTTCTGCTTCACTGCAGACTCCTCAAGAAACTTCAGAAATGATACTTCAAATCCCATTGGTTTAAATGAGCTCCAGTCAAAAGATGCAGGATGCTCCTCAGTGGTTTGAATTGCAACAGCAGTTTCTTCTTCTTTACGTATGCTACTTAACTCAACTGCTGATGCTGGTTCAGCTTTTTCAGCTTTCCTTTTTTTATTTTGTGAGACGTTTTTTTCTTTATTAACTCTCTTCAAATTACTTGCTTTCTGTCTTTCTGGCTGGCAGGGGTTACTTTCCTGAAAATCATTGTTTATATTTGAAGAGGTATTAGCTTGGGTCTCCACACCTGTGCTATCTTCATTTATTAATTTTGTAATAAATAATTCTGTTAGCTCATCCATTTCATCCTTTTCATTTTTTTGAACTTCCTTCTGTGCAACTGTAGTTGTTCTTGAGTTATCATTGCTCTCTGATACACATGTGTCAGAATCTTTCACATCACTTTTATCACTTTCTTGCTCAGAAGTTTCCTTTACTTGTGAGTTGCAACACCGTTTGAAGACAATAAGAAGATTTCGGTGTTGTGCTGTAAATGCCTTAGATAATTTATGACACTTATAGTGTCTAATTATGTTGCTTTCACTTGTAACAACTGAAGTACATCCCTTTATCATACATGGATACTGGGTTACAAATTTGCTTGTACACTCAGACAAGGCATCATTTCTAGCCTTTATAGAATATACATGCTTTCCACGTTTCAGAGAATAAGGCTTATTTTCTTCAATCTGCTCAATCTTTGCATTCTTGTTTTCTAAATTATTTTTTTTCTTTCGTTTGGTCTTAGGCATTTTTATTCCTTCCTTTCCACATCTGCTGTGTTTTGTGCCCCGATGTTTAGCCTTTGATTTTTCTTGGTTTGCCTTGCTTGATATATTTTCCTGGCCAGGTGTTAACCTTCTTGGCCGAATCAAATGAGCTTTATGTTTATCATTATGTTTATTAAAGATATGTCGGAGGAGATTAGACCGAGTTGCATATATACGGTCACAGCCTTCACAATCACACTTATATATGCCATCTTCTTCAGTTTTACTTGCCTTTATCCCAATTCCATGGTCTGCCTCTAGATGAACAACATAGTTCAAATATGTAGTAAATGAAGATTTGCACTCTAACTGGTCACATGGAAATTTCCCAACATCCACTGAAGCAGTCATACTTTCAATTTCCTCAGGAGTCATTTCATGAAGTTTCATGTAGTGTTGTATTAGGCCAGTGATTGCCTGGAAAATACGAGAACAGTCACTCACCTGACATCGAAATTCTTTCATAGTTTGTTTAGTTTCAATTTCTTCACTTTCTTTACCAGCTTCACTTTCCTCTTCAACCTCTGCAGAAAATGCAGGTAGATCTGATTTGTGTACAGCCTGGTAATGAAGAATCAAATTTTGCTGTATTGTAAAGGCAGCAAAGCATCCCTGGTGAACACATCGATAAGGTCTGTAGGGGCTGTACCTTGTTGGAAACTCAAGGGATTGGGAAACTGGCTTCTTTCGTTTTTTCTCCTCCTTTTCTTTTTTATGTCTCCTAATTTTTCGTCCTTTGGTTTGTATGTTTGTGAGAGAATTTGTATTATATTGTACTGAAGTAACTGTAATCACCTGTGAAGAACTTTCTGTTTTTTCAGGACTTTTTTTTTCTGTAAGTTGTTTTTCTGGGATCACTGCTACATTATTGAGGGCATTTTCTATCTCTGCTCCCAATTGCAAAGCAGGCTGGGATTCCCTTTTATTTTCCTCTGACATAGCTAGCTGTTTTTTCACTTGTGTGATTCGCGGGGCTGACAAATTTTCACTTTGAGATTTTCTTCCATAAGGCCTTTTTATTTTTAACTTCACCATTTCTTCAGTTGTAAAATGATGTACCAACTGACAGTGTGCCCGGAGATTTGAATTTCGTGTAAATGTTTTTGTACACGTAGGTACTACACACTTAAACGGTGCAAATTTCAACTGATTCTTCTTAATTTCAAGAATCATCTCTGGAGTATATTGATGAATTTTACCATAGTGCTTAAACAGTGCATCCTTTGTCATAGCACTATAGTTACAGCCTTGGTTTTGACACACAAAGGGTTTATTAACTTTATCACTAAACTGAATGTTTATCAGTTCAGAAACTGGTTGAACAACTGTGACGTTTGGAATTGATTTAACAGGGGTAGGAGTCAGTGACACAGATGTATTTATTAGTACACATTGGGATGCTGGTGCAGATAGGTCATTTTCTAATTTCAATTTCTGTAAGCCTTCTAAAATTTCTTGTATTTGATCCTCCTTATGTAATACTTCAGGCTGAGGAATGTTACCTTTTGTTGGCATTACACTTACGAAGGAGGAAAACTGAGAAGAATCAGGTAATTTGTTATTTTGTACAGTGTTTACCGAAGGAAGCTGAATGTTATAATTTATTTGTGCATTCTGTGATGTTTCACCAGCACCCTGAGATCCACTTTTTACCTCAAGTATTTGAGAATTCATAGCAGTTTTAATAATTTCAAGAGTCTTTTCAAAGTTTTGTATAACATTGTCTTCAGAAATCTGCAAATCAGAATTTATTGAAGTTGTGCATGAATTTAAAGCCATCATTTGAGAATCACCATTTTCAGTTTTTAATGTTAAAGGAGCTAACACTGTATGAGCCTCAAGATTGGTTTTGAAGTTTCCTTTTACATCAGTCATAAATAACTGATTGTCAACACTATTTAATTTCTGTGTTAGGTTTTCCACCAAACCCTGAGGTTCACAACTTGGAATTATGTTTGAATGAAGGTTAGTAGTTGGGATCTCAATACTCTTTGCTATGAGTCCCACTGTTGTTAAGTCACCTGTTACCAAGTTTTGGGAAGCATTAGGTGCAATTAGTGAAGGTGCAACTTTCTTTCTTCTCTTAGAAGCACTGTTGCCTTTTTTACTTAAATGACTGGATCTTGTGTTCTGAGGACCACTTATAACCGAAACACGTGAACTGTTACTGGTAAAATTTTGCGATGGTCCACTAGAATTAGGGAATGAACTAGAGCACAAACCATTTTCAACAGTCTTCAGTAGTAAGTCATTTGTTGGGAAAACAGGCAAATTGCTACATTCCTCAACGGAAGTTTTAGAGTTTGGTGTCCTATTCTGGCTTGTCAGCAGGGTGTTTGGGTGGCATACAGTCTGCAACAGGGGTGGCACAGCTGGATTTGGCATCACTGTTGCATTTACTTGTGCTGCATCTGAGACACAACCTGTTGGAACATGAGAAAGGATTTCACTGCCCTCAAATGTACTGGGAATGCCAGCAGTTTCCAAGGCCTGCTTAATAATTTCACTTCCTTCTTGACTAACACTGGTATTAAAGTTAGTCACACGAGGAAATGTATTTGGTAAAAATGTTGAGCGATTTTCAGCAGCAAGAAGCTGTAGGAATGACGGATCTTTAAAACATGCTTCTGGATTGAAGGTAGATTGTTGTGGCTGCTGCAGATTTACTGCATTTGTGGAGAGAATCATGCTGGCAAGAAGAGAAGGCTGTCCATTACTCTGTAGAAGTTCTTGAGCAATTTCTGCTCCATCCAGTGGTTTACAATAAGATCGCTTAGATAAGTGTCCACCTAGCGATCTGGGATTAGTAAAAGCTCTGTAACACCTGCTACAGATAAATTTCCCGTCTCTGATAATTGCAGGCCATTTAGCCCTTTTGTTGTGCTTGGGTTTTCTCTCCTTTCCATTTGGGCCCCGCCCACGCTCTTTTTTAACTTTTTCAGGCGCAGACTGTTGGGCACTGGTGCTACTGAAGTCATCTACAACATTCACTTGTGAAGGAAAAACTGCATTCTCACCATTACCCCCCTTTAGAAAGGAGGAATTAGTGTTTCCTTCAATCTGTGAGGAATAATGATTTGTATTATTTTCCATTTGGGAAAAAACAGAATTAGTCCCACTATCTGCTGGTGAAGGGAAAAGAGACATTGAATTATTTTCTGCAGGTAAAGGAAGGAAAGGATCTGAGCCGCTGTCAATATTCAAAGGCAAAACTGTTTTGGTTAGATCTTCCATTTGTGCTGGCAAGGTAGTATTAGATAAATTTTCCATTTGGGAACATAACATACCACCTTGTTCATTTTTATCCTGAGAAGTTATATTTGGATTTATGACACTTTCCATTGAGGGCAACAATGGAGTTGACACACTTGCTAAATGAGCTGGAAAAATGGGAGGTGAGACATGCTGCAACTGGGCTGAACAAGTAGGATTCCCATTGGCTTTGGTCTGTGGTGTAAAAAATGCATTAGAGCTGCTCATCTGTGATGGCAAAAAATAAACAAACTTTCCATTATTTGGTGTATTTAAGCTGTTAGATTTCTGACCTTTTTTACTTTTGCGCTGCATTTTAAATGCAGCATACTGGTCAGGGTGTGCTGTCTTCATGTGTTTTCCAATACTCTGTGAAGAATTGTAGGTTCGAGTACATCCCTCGACCTGGCAGCTGAATTTCTGAACTGGAGCTTTTGGAGGCACTGATGGAGTTCCTAATGAACTACTTAGGTTGGGCTGTGGTGGAACAAATGTGATACTTTCTAATGTCTTAAGAGGTAAATTATAAAGACTGGATGATGTTTTAACATTACTTCCACATTCAAACTTGGAAGTTGGTAAACTGTTTTGAAATCCTGCCTGACTTTGCACAGAAAAGGTCATCAGGTTGTTCACTTGTCTTTCTAAGTTTTGTGGTGTAAGGTCACCTATTTTGAGGGTTTCTGAATTTACTAAAGAATTCTGAGTAATCTGGGCTTCATTAAAACAATCCTGTTCTTTCCTCTCTTGGAAACCTGGATGACATAAATCATTACAAGTATCTTCAATTGGTGTATGTAAGTTTGTGACCAGTGATTCACCACTGCCTTCCACAGTTGAATTTTCTTGCTTTCCAAAGTTATCCTCGATCCCCTGATTCAGAGACACCTTAATGGACACAGCTACTTCACTGGCCTGAAGCAGAGGCATAGCAACAGAGTTTTCCAAACCATTTGACAATGGTCCATTAGCTTGCCTGAGCTCAGAGGCAGAAATCTGGTCTTGTTTGGTCACAGCTGATTCTGCTTTGCTTTTATCCCAGGCATCACTTCTATCTGTTGGTAAGTTGTTGTCAATGCTGTTTTCTGAAGGAATCACAGACCTTTCTTTCTCAGTATTCTCTGCTGTGTTCTGATTCACTTCAGAAGGCTGAACAGAATCTCCAGATGAATTAAGTTGGTCTTTAGGAGGCAGCACTTTTTCAGGAGGGGTATTATGATCATCCAAATGCTTTTCCAGCTCACTCTGAGAACGATAAACTTTACCACAAGCTGTGAACTTACAAGTGTAGGTATTATAATGTTGTGCTTCATGATCATATAGTAAATAAGCTTCTGAAAAAATCCTGCCACATTTAGGAAACATACATTTTGCTCTAAAGACTTGATGTTCCTTTCGGTGGGTTAAAAGCTCTGCGTAACTATTAAAACCAGCCTTACATTTCATCTGTATACAGATATATGGTTTACTTCCACAGTGCATTTGTAAGTGATCATTAAGATGAGTAACACTCACAAAATGCCTTCTACAGTACTGGCAAATAACTTTTTTGCTCTGCATTTCAAGAAAGCGCTTGGCATCTTCATTATCTTTGTGCCCCTTTACATGAGCAATTAAATTTTTAAAGTACTTAAAGCCCTTTTTACAAAAAGTTACAGGGCAATTAAATTCATTAACAGGTACTGGTTTCTGGACTGGAATCACTTCTGGCTCATAAGATTTATCTTTGTCATCATTCTCATCATCTGAACCATCATTATCATTAAACACTATGAAATCCGTTGAATACAGACTATTCTTTTTTATAGGCCGTTGTTCCTGCTTAGCCACAGTATTAGTCTTCTGATTTTCACTGGTAGTTGTTATCTTAGGAGGCCTTCCCAATCTTCTTAATGGTTTCATAGCTGCTAGTCTTTCTTTACTAGATTGTTTAACATGCAACGTGACATGAGGGACAAAAGTTTCTTTAGAATTAAAGTTTTTTGCACATATGGGGCAACTGTAAATTCCATCTTTGTAATGTTTCTGAGCATGTCGTACTATTCTGTGACCAAGGAATTCTTTGTCACACAGCACACAATACTGCATGTAGGCTTGCCAATTCCTAAATCTGGCAGATATAAATCCCCTCTCTCTTAATTGTTTTATCTCTCTCTTCTTCTGCTTTTCATCACCAATGTCTTTAAGAAGGCCAGCATTAGCACCAACTCCACCAGAAAGCCCATTCACAGAAGTTTCTTTACCCTCTTCCTGGTAGTCTACTACTTTCTCATATACTTCACTATCATTTAGTTCATCTATTGAAGATACAATGGATGCTTCTTCTCCCATTAATGCAAGACATTGTCGTTTTAAGGTTTTCCAATCCCAGAATTCTGGATCAAAGGGCCATTGAGTTTTCAATACAAGTAAGAGCTCACAGCGTAGAGAATTTGGTATTGGAAGATTTTCTTCATCATATTTCTGGTCTGGCTGGTTATACAACATTTCCACAGCGTAATATGCATCAACTGTAGGCTCTAGAAGAAATTCACTCAGTTGACAAGCACGTTTAACTTCCAGATCATCAGGCAACAAACATGAAATGGTCTTGCAAATAGATATTTTCACTTCAGTATTTTCTGTAGACTCCAAGCGAAGAGCTTTTACACATAGTTCTATACAGGTAGCAAGTCCAGCCCCTTCAGTCTGTGAAAAAGCAAATAGGAAATGTTAACAGCATCTACACTAATTTATTTGCAATTTTAGTTTTTAAGATCGAAGTATGTTTTTCTAAAATCTTGCAGTTGCAACATATGGAAAGATTCCCCTTCTAAAGCAATGCAGCTGTGTGTGTGTGTGTGTGTGTGTGTGTGT